>UZAN01040265.1:60834-72007 GCA_900618425.1 Echinostoma caproni
CGGACCACACGTGTCGAATACGTACGTAGTTGTTATCACACGCTGAGCTCGCACAAACACGCGGGGAGCTATGGGTATCCATGACTATTGTTTTGTTCAGCGGTTTTGCATCGGCATGTAATCATAGATGGGCCACAATTATATCAAACAATTGTGATTTTACGCATGTCGGATCATGTTTACGTGTGTGCGTGCGTGTGTGTTGTGCGAATACCACACGGATCATTCAGTATAGGACCAAACACGAACGCTTCCCTTGGGGTGTACATGCATGCCGCCTGGGATCACAGTTTCGGTTCGTGCTGCCGCCACGGAAAGCAGTAGATGAAACTAAGCAGTTTTAGGGTCATTTTAGCCTTAGTTTTGGGTTCACAGTTCTTGGTAAAAAAATAAACCTACACAAAGAGTGATATGCGAGAGAAAGCGATTAGTTCATCGATGGAAAAATGACCGATTGTCACATGACGTATGGAATAGGATGTTAACTATTTATATGGCAGTGTTCACACGAAAATTTTCACTTCTGTCTTGTATTTTTACACCTTTGTTCGATTTAAATATGACTATCAATGCATCGTTTGTAATGGATTACCAACTTTGAAGTTCGGAAAATGAGTGTGATCGCATGACTGTCATATGACCGTCTGACTTCCCTGTGTGCTCGTTTGCGCCTACATGTTTCCTTCGCAGTCTGTACCCGACAGTTACCACGACTTACCGTGGTCGACTGACAGAGGTCAATTTGATTCGGGACGGGACATGAAACCGGGTTCGTAAACCGTTGCTGTTCCCATGTCACATGGGTTGTTCCGGTCATTTTACCACACACCCCCGCCTTACATTATTCGTCGGAGAATCTGATCGTAATACTCATACACCTAATCCTTCCAACCGATCAATCAACCGTATATTCGCGCACAATCCAAATATAACTTTTGTTTTACAGAAGGTATTTTATTAGCGGTGAAAAACTGAACTTGCTTAGTTGGAATTACTATAAATATTATTATAATTATTATTATTTTATGTGAAATTTCATGTATTTTTGAATAAGCGAAGTAACTCGTTGAAGTAAAATCGATTGCTTTGGTGAATATCTTTAGGAGCCCCGATCATATATGTTTAATCTCCCATCATCCTGAAAGAGGAACATCCAACACAACCACCCTGTACCATTATTCACGTTATTGTACACATCAATTTAACTCATGAAAGCGAACCCAAACCACAGATAGCTCGCGTGTTCCCCTTTACTCAGGCTAACAAGTTTACAATGGATAGAGTGTATTCACACCTCTTCAAACCCTTGAAAGGGATAAGAAGTAACATGTAAAGTTTTAGTGTTAATGACAGTGGCCTGTCCAGTTCTTGAGACAAAAACCCGAAACCCAACGGTTAATGGTTCTACTCGTGATAAGGCTGTACAATCTTCCGATGAAATGATGTTCAGCAGAATCATTCGCTACCTTAAGAGGAACGAGTGTTCAGATCCTGGCCTACAAGATGACGCATACCCTGGAGCGACATGTTACAGTTTTCGGACAACTGTGGTCAATCAATTTCCACGACGATCCACCTAACTAATTAACAAATAACCAGGATGTAAAGTTTATGCACACTAATAGTCGATTGGTCTGCCCTTGTTCCTTAGGACAATTTCGAGTCTCTTCGGCATGGAGTCCACCAACTTTGTTATGAAGTCATTATCTATTTTGTGCTCCATTACGTATCGCACTTTTACCTTCAATGTCAAATGTGTAGGTAGCCCATTGACCTCTCCCTTCAAAACAGAAAACAGATTTTCAATCACGTTGAGATCCGAGGTATTAGGAGGGAGTTGCATGAACTGAACCTTGGAGTCACGTATCTTGATCCACCTAAAGGGAGTCATGTCCAAATGGAATCGCGGCCATCCGAAAATTGATAAGGTGTAGGGATACCCAAGTGAACATCATACACCTTTTGAAAACCAAACTTTGTTCAAAATGCAAATCAGTTAAAGCTTTTTAACCCCTACGGTTAACGGTGAAATACGTTACTGATTGACAGGATATCAAGTAGGGTCACCATTCCACATTAGTACACATTCACACGCACTTTCGAAGACTATCACATGTGACGGAGAAGTTGCTGTAAGATAAATGTATTCTCTTTCTACTTCAAGATATCTCAATCTGAGATTCATCACAGACCATGGAAATACAGAATGACAGATCGGTTAACAAACTTCCTTTTACCTCCTGTGACTTTGAACATGATTCGGTCATATACATGTATATACATATGATGTACTATGACTGAACGCTCCCATGGAAAAATCTGTATATTCGTCCTCATTTGTTCGATCGGAAACATGCTACTTGGTCTTTGGTTGTGCTCTCCTTCGGTTTAAACCTCATATGTCAGCGATTTAACATTGTGTTCGACATATTCCAGGTCCTCGACTCGCCCAAACTATTCCGAGATTCAAACCCGCAAGTTTATTTTAGTCGATTGATCAACTTATTAGGGTACCAATCAATCTACTTGGTTCCTGCTTTTTCTTAGCATGTTTGGCTGAATATTTGAGATTGTCTAACAATGAAATTGTGGTATGCAAATTTACTAGCATGCTGTATGTGATTTGTCATATGCCAGATGTTCGATATTTTAACAAAAATACAGTTCGTTAATGTTTGACTCTGTTATCCTAAAAAGACGATCTGTGAAATCGCACACCAACCCCACGAAATATGATGGTCAATCAGATCCTAGACCTGGATACGCTAATGTCTGCAAGCGAAACTTATTTCAGTTGGACCCCTCCAGTTCGTGATGTATACGAAAATTAAATCGATGATTTTAACCTTCTTATAGCAACTCGATTCCCTGTTTTCACGAATGTAACACCACGAGAGTGAGGAAATCGCGGTTCGCTCACCAAACATATGGGGTTGTATGAGTGGAAATCTTGCACTGAAGAGCAACGCAAAGCGTCTGTGGTGATCCGATTGTCCCAGGTAGCGCCAACCAATGAGGTTAAGCATCACAGTCTCTTTATGATGAACCACCGGTCAATAGAATAGACCAATCAGAAACCATGCGGTTCAAACAGAAACTGTGTGACTTAGAAGACACAAGCAGGCGATTAGTGAAGGTTTGTTTAGACGACGATGTTTCTTTGTAAATACCATCAAATTCTGTTGGCTTTTTCCAATAAACTCAATTCTACTTCAATAAACTTTTATCTACCGCTTGTAGGTATTAAACTACGCCAGACAAATACTAGTGCAATTCCTGATTGCTGCTTCGTGATTCATGCCTTTTTCGATTACTTCATTATACTAACCCAAACAAGTCAACAGCTGGTGGACAAATAGAGAAGTCACAATTAAGATGTTTTTCCCCTCAGACAGCGCAAGTTTTTGCTGTTTGGTTTTAGTCAAATTTTTACAAGGTGCTTAGAAAATCAAACAAATAATGATTAAGGTTACTTCCGCTGGAATTTTGTTTTTAGGCACTACTATTTTCTACAATAAATAATGATTCTATGCCAAATCACTGAATACAATCGTATCTATGTAATTCTGTTTTAGAAACGCCGTACTGCTTTAGGGAAATGTACTGTCCACTGGCTGAGAAAGAATTCGTTGTTTTCATATCTCTGTCTGCGTTCGTTTGTATTTTGGAAATCAAACGAGACGTCCCGATCAAGGTCGACGTCTGGTCAGTGATACGTGAGTGAAAACTGTATGACCGAGAAGGGCGTGAATCAGTTTATTCTTACGGCCATTTAGTCTTGTATTGTGTCCAACATTCTATGTTGCATGGACATTGTCACTATAAGACTCTGAACGGGAGATAACGTGGAAAATGTTTATTTGATTTCCGGCAAACCACGGAAGCTCTGAACAAGACCCGGAGTGAGATACTCTGTTCGTTTTTGGTCAACTGAATAGCTCTGTGAAAATAGAACGAGATTGAGGACAAAGTTTATGTGTACATGCACATATGTATACAATCCGCGTTTCATCCATTCGTTTTGATCATATTTCACTGAATATGTATGACTGGAATGGACGGAGAATGAAGGCACAAGGAACCGATGTTCATGTATGCTTTATTTTCTAGTCAGTCTCAGAATAGCTGAATTTATTTGATATCGGAAACCTTTTACTGATTATTGCTCCGAAAATACCCGCATTTGTGATATTATGAATCCCTTGGAAAAGATTATTCGCTCTCACACCCACTAAACGAAAACAAATGAAAGTTAGCGTCTCAGACACATTCCGTAGCTGCTAATTATTGTGTGCGTGGTTATCAAATGTATTATCTACACAGGAATTTTACCTTTGGAGTCAGTTAGACTTCCTATGTCCATATTTGGCTGAATACGTGCATGGCCAATTCAGCTACACCTAGCGCCAGTACCCTGTGAGTGCCAGAGTCGAAATGATGCAAACTAGTGGTTGGTTGCACGAATAGCTTTAGTGGGTATCGTGATGAAGCATAAATCTCTTACGCTCCGAATAAGAATGGAAGCAAAATTACTGCGCATACGTATTATTTTGCAAACAATACTGTTTGAACATGAGACCAGACACCTGCAGTGGATATCAAATAGATCTTTCGCTGATTATTACGATGATTTGTTCTTCATCAGTTTGACCATCATCATCATCATCATCATCATCATCATCATCATCATCATCATCATCATCATCATCATCATCATCGTTTTTATTGCACCTTTTTAGTTTGATGAACAGCAGACATGGAAGGATCCATAGTCACGACTATCTGCTTTCATTGATGAAAACCGGTAATCTAAACCCCGGGGGAAATGATAATAATAATCATCATCATCATCATCGTCGTCATTATCAGCGTACTGCAAAACACAGCGAAAAGCATCTTCACCGATCACGACCTAACTCGCAAGGCATTCAAAGTTACTGTAAGGTGAACAGGAATGGGACCTATTTTGAAGCGCGGTGTGCGGTGTGTGGGGGAGGGGCGAAATGAAACCTGCACGATCAGTGCAAAAAACACAATGTCAAACAAGGCATACATACCTTTTTTTGCGAATTCTAGGTTGATAAAAAAATGATAATGATTGTCGTTTCACGATCATATCCTTCAGCGTTTCCGACCAATCAGTTGCAGAGTCTTATATACTTCAGCCTGGAAGACAAACGATATCTGCTCTGTTTAATCACAAAGTTGTAGAGGAGCATTTAAAGTAATTTGTGAACTGCAGCTCGCTAATTGCCTCCCTCCTCAGGACAAAGAATCATCGATAGAACTGGAATTGTTTCACACAAGGGGGGTTGTTCTGTCTTTAAATCCATCAGTCTGAAGATGATGTCTAATTAACATTATTTACCACTCTAACCAAAATATAGCGATTTAAGCAGAACAATTATTCACTTCGTCTATCAAATATCAGTTTAAGCTGATTGTTGTTGCTTAAATACGTTTTTAGTGATCTCCAAAACGGACGTTTTATCTATCCTAATGTACTGTTAAAGTCAACTCTCCAAGGTTGTGACGGAACGCACATTGTGGCTGGAAGCAACAATGATATCCGAAGTGTATAGTTTGTGACCAGTCAAAGCCTGGAGCAGTCTGTCAGTGAGATTCCAGGATTTTATTCAGGATATTGGAAACCCCAACAATAAGTCACTTTAGTGGAGCAAACTTCCAAAGCGGTTACCGCAGCTGACATTCGTAAAACCGGCGCAGAACACAAACCTGTACCCTTAATAGACAATGAATCAGTCAGGCTCATTCATCATGCACGTCATAGCGCAAAGCTTGCACGCCTTGTGGTTAGCTTGGGCAACTGAACGCAAAAGGAATTTCTTTCATTTATCCATTCATCCATTCATGCATTCATCCATCCATCCCTCCATCCATCCGTTTATCCATCAATCGACAATATTAGACTGTCGTAAGCTGCTTTCATCTCTAATTTGTGAAGTAGACCATGTGTAATACGAATGTACTCCGGGCTCTCGCAAGACAGCGGAGTAAACAGAAATGCGCTAAAGGATCTCCCTCGGCTCGTACTAAAACAGTTAGAGAGGATACAAGGCCTTGTAGGCGAGGGAATGACGATACAACTGGGAAACGCGGTGGCAAGGAAACACTGGCAGACAGGTCCCATGTTAATAAGAGGTAAGGATGAACCTTCAAGGCAGGGCAAATAAAATACCATGAACCAAAATGGTCCAGAGCGACATAAGCATTCACAATAAAATATTACTGGCGGGAGTGCCAGGCGTTGTACACACGAATGAGGATCTATTGTAGGTTCATTAGTTGTAAGATGCTTTGTTTGCGAAAGATTTCAGTGTTCTATATGAGTAAAGCTCATCTAATTTAGCTATCTTTAACCGCAACCAAAGCTGTTTTGAAAATAGTACGTGTTTGAAAAGTGCTAAGGTGATAATTTAATTTTCTATCGGTTTTGAAGTTCACAACAATCGGTTAGATATGATTTTTCTCAGTTCTTATGCTTGATTTCGAAGGTGTGCTTTGAAATGTGACACCCTGATGCTTACCGCATAGGCTCCGGTATGCACAATGTGAAAATGTGAACCAGCGCGATCTCGACCTTTCGCGGTCAGCTGACATTTAAATACTTGTTTTGTGTTGAGGTGTTTGTACCATGTGACTTGTTGTTCATTGCTTCAATCACACGCGTACACATACACATACAATTAGAGTTTGACTTGTTGAATTCGAGTTCCAGTTGGCCTGTATAGAGCTATAAGCGGCTCCGCCAGATCTGTTCACAGTGCATCAAAGTTGATTTGTTGGACTGAGATAATAATCTGTCATGACTCCAGGTAGTTAAACGCTACCGGTGCGTCTCCAGGTCACGCAGAGCAAAAGTATCGTTTTGATGTTCACCTGTGTGTAGGTGATTTGGTCTCCTCATAAGCAGCAGCAGACAATCCTCGGCGATGCTTGAGGATATCGTTAGTTTTTTCTCTGGGCAGTGAGTTTCTTCTAAAAGCCAAATTAGGTTCTATCGATGGCATCGTGACGTGTGAGTGCGAAGAGACTCGTGCTCTCCTAGGGGCTGAGGTGGTTAGTGAGCCAGCTGGGGAACCCAACCACACAAGGTTTTCACACCATTACCCTGATTGTTAGGACATTACTTGGCATGGACAGTCAATACATTGTCATGCAACTTTACATAAGCCCTAACTGGATATTGACTGTTTCCTCGAGGTATGACTACCTAACAATAATAATCGGAGAGGTATACGAACAGGAATAATTGAACCTGGGATCACGACTGAAGACCTTGTGGCAGCAGATCACTGGAGTAAATCCAAACAAGACATTCAGTTGTATTGAGAAACGCATGCGAACTCGAGCACGACTCCCAGTCAGACATATTGGCTCATTCTTCNCTGTCCAACAGTTGCACCTAGTGCCAATTAACACCGAATGGACTAATCTAGACGCATCACACAAAATTGAAATAGCAATTAGCTAAACAAGTAGGCCTTTGATTATGCACTTAGGAGTTAAGAGATTCAAATTCACAATTCTTTCGTCAACAGGAAAAAATCTTTGATTCATACTACTATCACACTGTACCTTTTGCCCGAATATTATTCCAAGATGACGAATATCATTTCAAAATGTCTCGTTGAGCTCGTCTGAGCTACCAGGCTCAGGTACTTGGCATAGAAAGGACGGTGGTGGCCCGGTGGTAACGTCACCAAATTATCACCCCGGAGGACGACGAGTGTTCGAATCCCAACACCACCACCTCACTTTCCTCTTTGTGTGATGAATGGCAGCCCTCTGATTCGTCGCTTCCCCCTTCCTGAAAATTGTTGTATCTTTATATGTTCAATAAAAGGAAGATAAATGACAAAGAACAATGAAAAGAAGAATCCCAGGGATGTCTGGATGACCACCATGCAGCTTAGACTTCTCAACAGCATGCTGAGGCGCGGGAGAGACGGTTGTAAAGCGTACCTCGGTCACACACACACACACACACCAATTTCCATCATATATCTATATTGTCTACCTTGCCAGAAGGTGTGTGTTCGTGTCCACCCCCTCCTCATCTGAAATTTCATATCGGGCCATGCTCCACTGATACCAATGAATCATGCGCGATCAACACTGGAGCCATCCATCCCATGATGATACAACTGAGTTCATAAGCTACACCTCAAGCGGCTGCACGGGAACGCCAATCGATCATAATCGATCGATATGGGCAACATTATTGACCAGATCCTTAGCCAGTTTGTTCGACACTTGCAGATTATATTCCATCTCCGTGTTATTCTCACAGAATCACCAAAACAAATTCTACCCTGAAAGTACTGAACAATCAGAATGACTATTTTGACCACACATCATCCAGAATATCTTGAACAACACCATCGTGAGAATGTTACTATCGTAAAATGGCGACCAACCTTTGTCATACTCTCATTGTTTTGAATGGCTATATGTTTCTGCATAATCGCCAAAATGATCTCCAACCAATAGCATAGCGTGCAGGTGCAAGTACTGTTTTTTTGTATGCCAGTTAACAATCTAAAAATGCTACCTGATAGGTAGTGAAACATGTATTCGGATAGATGCATAAATACGGCATATCGATCTGTTATCGCGTTTATTTACTTCATACAATTTTTTACCAAAACATAGTGTGTTAGTAATCGCTCAAATCAATTCAAGTCACATATTTGCTTCACTCCACACCTGGGGTGACTATTCTGTTGTCATAATCCCTAATTAGCTGTTTTATTTCAGTCTAATATGAAATGTGAGAACTTCAGAAGCCCCTCTGTTGATCAGGATATTGTAATCCCGATTCTCCTGGTGGTCATTTGTTGCTCTAAAGCAACTGAATAACTCCAGTGGGCCATTTAAATTTCGTTTTCTAATTCCGTTTTGGAAGCTGAAGAATGGCTGAAAGCAACTAGGTGAATTGTTCCATTTTGACAATGACGACGGTCAAGCGATACTGGTAACTGTTCCTGATTCGTTCTGGGCAAGAAGGCTTGTAGTTTCAAACACTCCCCCCCTCCATCTATCCTTTATGCGAGGCAGCTTTGTTTTGATCGGGTTCATACGATAATTATGATATACCGGCAGCCTTTCAATGTTTGTCACTTATGGTATCAAACAGTATGTCAAATCCCTCTCAATTGTACCAATTCTTTCATAGGTGTTCAACCACCTACCTACGCAGAACCGATGGGGCAGCTTAGACAAAGAGTAGCCGAACACACCCCTGTACGGGTTAAAAACAGATGAACAAATCACACCCGAATGTTCAAGGTCAAGTGCTAACCCAACGCCACACACCAGCGTTATCTATTGCTCATCACTTGTTAGAGAACGTGACTACGGAATTCAAAAGTGTCCTCATCACGCAAACCTCTCGGTTGCTTCAGTTTGCAGAAGCGATTGCTATACAAGGATGGAAACTTGAACTGTACAAGCAGAGAGAGAGAGTTATTTTTAACTGCAGCCCTGCCTTGGTAGAAAGATAGACGAAGTTAACACCAACAGCACATCCGCGGTTACTGTTACTTGTTAGTTTTTCGTTAAATTTTCCCATTTTCCCATGTACCTGAAGAGATACGGCGAAATGTTTCTGGACATAAATTGTGCAAAACAATGCTGTTGTGTTCTTCACTCATATTCATACCGGGAAAAGGTTGTTTCGATTCTCTACAAATCAACCAACACATTTTTTTGGTTACAGGCGATAAATGTAAACCAAAATGCATAGGTTAATCGCAATTTACACGGAGCTTGAAGTTGGATACTCACATTGCACATTATAAATAATCTCGCTCATTTTAACCTGTTGACTATAGCTACTGTCACAAAGTGATGAAGAACTTTGTACATACCCTGAACAGGTATTAACCAAACCCGTGCAACGCCCTGACTTTAATCACGTTTGTTCTTCCCAACACGCCTCTTTTCCAGCCTCGTTCGCGGGATTGAATATGATAATGTACCAAATCGGATGCAACATATCTGTAAGAATAGCCACTTATGTTTTTGCTTCTGTCAGCCGAATTTCATTAAAATGTACAATTGTTGCTGGTGCGTAAGCTGTAAAGTAGCAAAGCCACAGTAAAAAAATATAACTAGAATTTATTTATCGAAATGACTCATAGAGCTGATACAGGTATTCTACTTCATTCTTGCCCAGGTTCCATTTGCCCTTCTTTATTTTTCGGCTCTGTAGGCAGTCGCTTTTGCGTGGAGTTCACCAAGTTCACGGAGCAACAGCGTTTGCCAGTTTCCTCTAATACATACCACCCGTAACCACTGACGACCACTCTGGAGGGAGCTAACTTATTCTTGTTACCAACATAAGGAATATTTTGCTAATACAATCCACTCCTAATCTCTGGGCGGTAATTAAATGAATTCGACATTAGTCTTGACCCATCTAAGAATTGCATGATTGTGAAGAATTAATATTCGCTGGGGTTTAGCCGTTTTCTACTACCAACCTCATACGAGAAGAAATACTAACCTTTACCTGTGAAAAATATATGATAATATGTGAAAAAATATGACTGCGTGAGTAAGTTGTAGTCAAATAATTTATTAATTTATTTAAGCTAATACTTTTCATTATTTGGACTATTTACTGTGCACCGAATGAAAAGAGATAAGCAATTTAGCATAAGTGTGTTCAACTTAATAAACACTCTCATGAAACAGGAACCACTCATTGGAAAGAAAAGAATTTCTATCATGCTTTGCATTAAATATTTTCCAAATCTGACTTGTCACTTTCGAACCACTACAAATTGTATCGTGACACTCAAGATCGCGCGAATTCAAACCACGAAAAACAAGAACTGAGAACATTGCAGTGAAAGAGAAAGTCAGGAATAAATACATTTTATCCATAGTCATCGATACACAATTATGATATTTGAAAGTGAAATGCATTTCCGAAGTGAGGGTGATATTGCATGAGTTTGATCTACACTTGTATATAGTCCGGTGAAGCATAATTTAAAGTTCATCTAAATGTATCGTTGAATGTAAACAATCCATCATGGGACTGAACACGATTCGCAAATGATCGTGTTTCTTCACTGTCTATGGGCTCACCATTGGAAAGAAGTATGATCGTCGTTTTATTTACCATTCGTATCGACTCACC
>UZAN01040265.1:72965-84585 GCA_900618425.1 Echinostoma caproni
GTCATTATTGAGCAACTTTGTTCAGTATCTGCGTTGTTTCAATTATCCACATATTATGAGAGTCTGTCTTTATTCAGCAACGTTTCCCTTTCCATTCACCTGGGCCACTTCGAAGACACACTCTAACAGTACCACTTTGGCTGTTTTTTTCGTACTCCTAATGACCAAAGTTGTTTTAAAGTTCTTATCCCAACTATAGTTACTTATGTACCGTGATCTCGTGGTTCACGTCACCAAACGAAGCTAGAGAGAGAGAGAGAGCTTGAGGCGCAGCCCACAAAAGTCCCTCAAACAAAACTTAACACAATTATGACTTCCACTCCAGCGAAGAAGAATCTGTGAATGGGCACAATCAAACTTAGGTGGAGATATTTTCTTGCGCATTTTGGTCAAGTTTATCCACACTGAAACCAGTTGACTCAGAGATGCAAACACAGGCTGGTGATGGTCAAGTGGTAAAGGTCAGCAAAATAATGACCCAGCGATCCTGATTTCAAATACCACTAAAGTTACCCGCCCATCTTTACCAAGCAGCCTTTAAATGGTTCCTGTCCCCAATACATTGGGTGTGCATGAAGTACACCCTACGGGCCAGTTGAAAACTTAACAGTGAATCCGACTGCAGAGGATCAGCTGGGACAAGCGGGAAATGAAACAACATTTAACCGAAAACCTTATACCTAGGCTGACATGAAACCTCTNACAAGACTATCAACATAGGGCTATCTCAGTAGAGTTACGCCTGCCTGTGTCTCCATTGAACAAACCCAGTATCCGCATGTATCACTAATGCAAATTTGTCAGTCCAAAGGGAATCCTCATAGTTTCCAACAATAATTTTTGTCTTGTCCATAGCTTATTTGATTGGACTAAGTGCATGTGCACTGGAAACATAAAAAGCAAACATGCTGAACTTATAATGTGACACCCACACAAAACAGTTCATCTTGACAAACTGTGGTAATTGTAGCATGTGTAGTTGTGCGCACTGAACACGAGATACGAATCAGACGTAAGCACTGGACTACGCTGGTACTTGCACGCAGTATCCCACTTAACCGAGACGCTAGGTAAAGGCCACAGGAGTAGTAGTTAGTTCACTGAAAGAAATCAGAGGGATTAGATGATATGTATAAAACAAGCTCATTGGTGATTTAAACCTCTGCCAATTGCGTGCCAGCATTTCTGCCGTTGTTCAGCTTCTGTCTGGCCCGCACGATTTCTGATTGAATGGCGCAATCGACCTCTGTTATGTATTTCAAAAGCTGTGACACGTACGCGAATTTCTGACGTCAACCGGGGAAGCTTGATCGACTACAGTTGTCCAAAAACTGTAACGTGTTGCTCCGTGGTCTGCGTCATCTCGTAGGCCAGGATCACCACACAAGCGCTGAAAGACATGGGTTAAAAAATGGCTGTTCAATCAAATTATAGATCAAAAGTATGATTTTCCTCAAATCCCGGAATGATATCATCTTAGTCCGACTTATTTGAACAAATTTTTAGTCTGCTGAATTAAGCAAGTAGCTAAACCGACATCTGCCCTACGACCTTACTTTGTATTGCAATTTCAACCTCATATAACGCTTAAAGTGGTGGTACGTTGAGCCCTGGGTCAGCGGAACCGAAATAAGACGAACTAACTGGATGTTTGAGACCGTTTCAAGTGTAGTCAAACCGCTGGAAGAAAAAACATTTAAAACACAAGGCTCTCAATTCACCAATCGCCGGTCACTTGCTAACAGCAAAATATGGTGCCAAAAGCGGAAAAATATTACAGATAGGCTAGAGGTTTAGCATTATTAGGCCCACCGGAGTAGTTTCAATCAATCTACAGACGACCGTTTTGTACCACTGGTAAGACTTGTATGTTCCGCTTATTTCTTTTTACCTCATCTTTACAATCAATCTGATGACAGTAGAGATAAATCACATAAATCTGGTCCACTTTTCTTGTATCCTCACTTTAATTTCCTTGCAGCTTACCATCAATTTACAGAAGATTATATCGTAATACTTCCCTCGATTCACTTGACATTGCCTGTCAGGAGCAAACATATAGCGCAATCGCTGTCAGATGCCCCTTCAACTATATCCAACGGTACCAGTCAGTTATTCACATTTTTACAAAACACATTTTAATTTATTCCCATTTGTAATATTTTGATGTTGAAGAATGCCTTCCAAAATTAAAGTTTCCAACGGACAATTCTTCAGCGCGATTCTACAATGGCTTGCTTGAGTTCATGACCTATCATCTTCTAATGTTTTTCGGTCTGATGAACGTTAGTGAACATAACCTTTATTCGATTGGAAAATGTTTTCTGTACGCACGAATCTCTCTTACAATCGATCAGATGACCTTTGTCTGCTGACCGAATTACGAAAGGTCTGCACACCTAGCCACATGACTTGCAGATCTTTCGGCTGTCAAAATGGTTAATATTTAGTTAATTAGTTAGTTAGCATTGTGCTTTCCCAATGGGTTTGTAATAGATTTTAATAAGCCATGGGTAATACAACGAACAATATCAGACTGTATAGCTTATAAATTGACTGCCTAAGCAAAAAGGAACTGTAACTTTAGTAGTCGTCATGAGACATCTGGTAACTGTCAAAACCCGCTCTAACATGCCGGTTTGAATTAAGCAGAATCTGATGAAAACTAGAGATTTTCCACCGGAAACATTGACTTAATATTCATGTGACTGACAGAAAGTTGCCATCCGACCGTCTAACATTTTCGTCAACTCCTTATCGATNTATCGATGCTATCACTGGAAAGTCGATTACTTTCAAAGCGACAATCGATTAATCATTTTGCCATTTGACTTATTCATTCTCAATAATTTCTCATGATACTATTTATTTGTGAATAAGAACGATACATGAATGGGAGTCCAAAGTAGCTTTATGCATTTCAAAGGGTGAATTTTCAAGTTTGAAAGCGTATTTAGGATTAGAAGATTAGAGAATCGGGTGATTTGCAAAAGCATATAAAACTTATTTGAATTTCATTTTTTCAACTATTTAAACAATTTATAATTATGTGAAACACTTTTTTCAAATCCGTTGAATACAAATGGAAAAATGCAAATATGATAAACGGGATTCAACTTAATAAAATAACTCGGAATTTGAAAACGCAGACAATGTAGACACAACCTTCGAAAAATCGTGGTATAACCGATGCTGAGTGTCCACGAAGAATGTGAAAATAAAATGTTTGCGTGCATTATTTTGCCTGTCAAAGATACTGTTCATAAGTGTGCCTTGTGATACAACACTGCACTCAGACTTGTTTTAGTGATCATACCAGTAAGTAAAATTGTTTGTTCAGCATATCCAGGTAAGTAAAGGAAGAGTAGAACAATCAATGAGGGAGTTTGCATGCATTTAAAAAACTCAACAATTAACTTGTGAGAATCAAAATCGACATGTTATTACTCGAACAGAGAAATTTCACTTCTTTCTACATTTAAAAGATGCCATTTGAATGTGCCTGAAAAAACGTTGAATTGTTTGATAGTGTGAAAACGGATGCTTGACATTGAGTGATATTGTTATGGATTGTTCGTTAGCTCTCGGGAAGAGGAACCTGCTTGTGAAGCCTCCGCTTGACTTAACAGTCTCTAGGTAAAGCGGCTACAAGTTACAAGCATTCAGGGAATGGAAACAGGACAGGGAGCAAGTAAAACCACTATTTATGCTTTTCACCTCTCGAACTTGTCCATCTCCTAGAAAGCTTTTGCTTTGTCGATAAACTGACGAGACAATACTGCGCAATTCAGAATATCAAGAGAGGAAGAGAGAGAGAGAGAGAGAGCAGTTCTCTAGTCTAAAAAAACGCCATAGTGACAGTCGTTTATTTTCTATCTAATGGTGGAATTACCCTGAGAACAAGATAAGCAACAGCATTAGGTATGGAGCTCAAATAGCCATACTGACATACTGACGCTTGTCGTCTTTGGAAGACTTCTCAACAACTTAAAGCAGCCAAGATGATTCCTTTTAATCTTTTCAAAACCTGTTGGATAACTGTCACCACTCGGTCTAACGCACATGGATTTTCAAACATCAACTATGTTAATTTTCTCCACTTCCTATTTTACACGCATAGTATAAATAAATCATTTTTCACAATGCAGTCTTGTTTACATGCTCAGGGTTAGATCATATGAAGAGACTGTCACCAATGACAAAAGTGAATTGGATATTCTGAAGAAACGATGTTCTTCCATCGTGTTTTGATTCACCTCACGCCAATTACGTGGCTCATTCAACCGTGTTTGTGTTGGTTTATCCGGGATATGAGTCCACTCCACTAATCAGCAACGTATTCGTTCAAGGCTAGCAGCTCCTCCTAGATGATCAGAGGAAAATAATGAAACACTCACTGCTGTCAGTGTGTTGCCCATTAGATGATTTCCAGATGAATCTGTGCAACAGTCCTAGAAAGTTATTCTACGGATAAATCAACACTTCTCAGAAAATAGTAGCATAATATGCCATTCTACGAGTTATTTATTAGTAAAGTTTAATCTGAAGAAGACGAAAGCCACTCAGGATTTCGAACGATCACGAATGACCTTATTATTAAAGCACGATGGGCATTGGAAGAAATGTGCCGTTCAAACTTGTAGTCAACTGTCTTTCAAGAAAGTTTACCTGAGTGAACCTGACTCAATTGACAACCTTATTGTAAACTTCATAGAAATTATGGAGGATATTGTGAGATCTAAGTGGTTCACTTACCTTCGGTAGTCAACGACGTAAAACGCATCGTATTTCGTGTCACAGGGAACTACTACGACGGCAGAAGAAACAATCTGATATGCAAGCTCAAATTAGCAACCCAAAGTTACAATTCAAAAATCTTGTGATGGCTGTTTATCGTCACATACACAGCATAGTTCTGTCCTTTTCTTATGAACTATTGTATAATGAACATAGAGAGTAAGGACTGTTGTAATTGTGAAAAGCCAGAAGCCAGAAGCCATAGAATTAAGGCCTGAATTAGATAACTACTCCATACTAAATATGACGATTGAGTTATCGAGTGGGTCGAATGTGCAACTGTCTTCCACCAGCAACACCACCGTATCTCAAATACTGCGAACCTTGCCCTAATAGAAAAGCAAATATAGGTCATACATAAACTGTCACTTCAAACATTGTTTTCTCTCCGAAGTTGCTTTGGTATTATTACCATAAAAGCTGGAAACTTGAGGCTTTGAAATGAAGTGTGCAAACAGAAGGCAGGCGACAGTCAGAAATCAAAACAAAGCGAAGTACATTAACTTCTGTTCTGTTCCCTGTCAATGGCATGCTACGTTCTTTGGAGACGGAACGTGCTCCGTCTCATAAATGCAGTCAGTCAAATACAAAAAACTATTCCTTCTTTTTTTACAACTCACATTTCGGAGCAAAATACCCATTGGTTACTAGAAAGTCATTCAGGGTCAGTGTAGTATTTATTAAAAACCTATATATAGTACGGAGACATTTTTTTAATTTTAAACGGAAATTGAAACGCGCGAATTCCACTGTTCACCGGCAATTCTCTCGTCACCCTTGCTGTCTAACACTGATTGCTGAATCGGGTAGTCACGTGACCTGAACGGGGCTTTTCATTTCCCTCACGTGATTGGCTGATATCTGTGATCATCGATCGGACAAATGGTGTTCGCATTTGCCGCCGGATGGTTTAGGGCAACAGTAACTTACGTACAGTCTCGGTCCATCTCGAGTTGACATGTCGTAAAATGCATTCCAGTTGTTTGAAGTGAGAAAGTGCATCAAACCATAAATTTTAAATATAGGAAATGATTAGATTTAATAGAACCCTAGTAGCTATTCAGTTTAGACCATCTCGTAAAATAACTGCATAAACACAAAAAATCGAACGTTTCCAAAATAGAACTTGGAATTGGCTGACATTTATAATACTGATCCCTTGCTGCCTGCGAACAACTGAATAATGCCGACACGCTCGTTCCTAGAATTTCAGTGTGAAATTTTCAAACCAGCCGTTCCTGTGAGAAATAATAAGAACTAGATTGTCTTGCATGTCCTATCTGATTGTCATGTTTTAAGAATATAATTCTGTGGCATGTTTAGTCCCTAATACAGTAATCTGTTTTCGATATTTAATACCACAATTGACTGCGCATAAAGACAATAAACACTTTCACTGATATCTGCCACGAATCAAAGCGAACATTGAAACACAAAGCAATCATCATGAATGTTTTAACTTTACACCCTAATTAGGAAGAACACAAGTCACTGAACTGGAACGGGCTGACTGTACTTGTGACAAAACGGTTCACAGAGCCAAAATTTGAAATACAGATCAGTGAAAACAACATCGGGTCTGTCAATGATGGCGAAATCGATGGGAGGTGGATCAGTAACGTGACACCTGGTGCGAAGGAGCTGCGGCAAAATTTGAGTTCTCACGACAGTAAATCATTATGTAATAATAGGTGAAGTACCCGAGGAGGAAGGGGTATTATCAGTGTTCATAATTATTTGGATGATTATATCTCTGATACGCGTCAAAATCACTGTACAGGCTCATATGTTGTGTAGATTGAACTGGTGAACGATTCCAAATTCTATGTATCCTTTTAAAATATCTCCTACCTAAGTTCTTTACACCTGAACAGTAAAATTGGGAGAGCTTAAGACTGAGTTATAAACCGTCACTGAAACACCCACATTCACATTCTGCTTGCTTGTTGATTTTGACGCATACGAAATATGCAGTGAGAATGACGGAATAATTTATTCACAATCTGTTGTCTGTAAACCAGCTATTCACAGAGTTGTCACCACCCGGAAGATTTGCACATATTCCTCGGTAAAAGTATGCACAAAATCATAGTGCGGATTCTCATGATGCATTGGTACACAAGTATTGCCTGATTATCTCTGATATGCAAATGAATAAAAATTGAAGAGAATCAGTTAATTGAACACTGTTTCTTCGCTGCATAATTCGTGAATGTAGAATCTACGTCACTAGAGGACTCGTTCAGCTTTACCTGGGTCCGTAACACGAGCTGCGAGGTTGGCCAATGTGTTGAATGCCACCAGCTGAAACATATGACAATACTAACCTTTGCATACCTGAATTGTTTTAATGTAATGAAATAGTTAGTTGTTCAGTGAATTAGACCAAACGCATTTGTATAGTCTCAAATAAATAGACACTGTAGTAATGTGAATAGATGCAGGACTTACTGTATGATTGTTTTCTGGTTATTTAGCATTAAGTGGCATGTTCTCATAAATTGTAACTTACTAACATTTACAACAGTTTCGAGTAGATGTTTATGCATTTTGAGGATGTAGACTGATGCCCACTTACGAATGCCACTTGAATCTGGTAAACAAGAATGTCGGTGTCAGGATGACAAATAATACCGTTTAACTTTCACATCATAAATGCGGGAATTCCAACAAATTAAATCGGTAACCTAAGCTACATGCATGCTGTTCATCATGCTATCCTCATCCACATCGCTTTCAATCAACTTTTGTTGGTTTTTATTTGTGAAAACCACCTGTGCATTCACTTGCGATTCGAATTCATTCATTTTGGCGATTATGTTTGAGGATGAAATTTTGTGCTATGAGCGACGGAAACCACCGAGCTGCTGTTTCGTTCAAATCTGAATATCTGTGATTTTGCACGGACCATCAGGGAATAATGTGGGTTCAGTGTAGTCCGTAGATCTCAACCCAGTCACCATGGCGGGGGGGGGATGGACATGAAAATAACGTGTGCGCACCGCCGACGAGGTCCATTTGGAGAAAAAACTGTGGTCCGGTGCTGATGGTTGGATTGTCAGTAAAATACTTCAACATATCGAGGATCAACGAACTTAAAACTAGGTCCATATAAGTATACACTATACAGATCTCGGTACCTGTGATCTCATTACAATATTTTTAAGATACCATGGTTTAAATTACAAAGTTTTCAGGGATTCACAGATTCTGCGTAAAATGGAATATAATCCAGTCTTTGGATTATAAAACGGGATGGTGATTGCACGATTGAAATTGAATATCAACTCGCAAGGATCCATTCTTCTTGGTTGAAGAACCAAACACTTAAAATCGGCCGTTCAGTGCACCTACTAAGCAGCTGACCTCATGGCTATTTTACAAACACCTGGTTGTCAATACCATCGGTGAAAGAACCGCTATCTCCCCACGCCAAGTCTAATTGTATCTATCAGTTCAAGTGTGGATGCTCAGCCATCTAAATCGGCAGAACGGAGAGACAACTGCGTTACCGAGTAACTGAGCACATCCCGGTTTGGCTTCAGAAAACAATGTGTGGGAACTTCGGAAGTATGAGGTCACCAATGACGAGTAGGAAACTCAGTTCGTCAATCACACAACACCTGATCGAAATGAAACAATGTGTCATGCTGCGCGACGCTTTCAGAATCCTCTACCACACAAATAATATCAAGGTTTTTAAATACCCCGATGCAAAAGCTATTCAAAATTACCATCCCAAACTGTATAAACAGCGTGAATGGCATATCGCTCTGGCGCTACCTTGGTAACAAATATGTTCCCCCGCCTATGATTTTGTTATTTACTGACTATATGTTAGTGATCACGTAGACTGCAGTATGCACGTGTACGGATGCAGGGAAACGATCCAGAATACATTGTACAAGCCTGTATTTTTGGCTTCTTTATTCAAATTCGTTATGGGAAAACTATGCTTCCAAAAGGGATTTCACTGTTTCCCGTAGCAATCGGACCATCATCAGCCATATTTCATTCCTTGCCATGTTATTTGTGTTACCTTCGTATTGATTCTTGTGCAATATATGTTCCTTGACAAATGATGTCGTCTTCGTCCTGATTTACCGGACTGTCATTACCATCCTGAAAATAAGTTCATTTGCCAGTCCAGTCCAAGACGAGAATGATGTTCCACGATCCCGTTCAATAATATATATATGTATGTATAGTGAACGAAATCATGTAACATTTATCTCATCTTGGAAATACTTTTTCAGTTGCCAAAATCACATTTGCATATGAATCGCTATGGGTGAAGTGTATGTATTCCTGAATATTTCTCAATAAACATTTTATTTTCACGTTCATGCAAGGCTCAATTTCAAGGTCGAATTCATTCAATTACCGCCTGGGATTTGGGATTTGAATTTAATCAATAACCCTTTAGAGATAAATTAACTGCGTTGATAGAGGTCGTCAGTAGTTAGGGTGCTGCATGTATTAGAGCAAACTGGCAAATTCCGATGTATAATGAAATTGTTTCCAAACTGTGTCCAATGCTCACCAATGAAGAAGGGCAAATAGAATATGGACGAGATGAAAGTACGATACCCGTATCAAGTTTATGAGTCATTTTGATAAATGGATTCCAGTTTTATTTTCTTGTGGCTTTGGTAATTCATAACTGATGCACCAGTAACGATCGTCAAAATCGAGAAATCTCACATGTTACTAGCATATGACTAATAGGAGGAGACATAAGTGGATATTATATCAGATATGCTGCATCCAATGTGGGGCAACATCACACTCAATCCCGTGAGGAGGTATAAATGTGATGAAAGGCAGGATGTTTCACGAGTTTAGTCTCTCTCTCTCTCTCTCTATATATATATATATATATATGTGTGTGTATGTATGAACGCAAACCTTACTACCAGCTCGAGAAATTGATTCAAGATAACCGAGCCTTTAAGATCCATTGCCATGCATCTGCGTTAAGTGTTGTCGGTTGTATGCGACTAACCTCAGTCAAATGGAGGCCAGGGCCGATTTTCAGTGTTTTTATTATGATTATTATACGAATGACTGGGAAATGTCGTCCAGTAATTCATAAACAACTTAGTTTTATGAATTAATATTCTATGAAAATAAACCTGCTACGAGATGCGGATGAATCATTTGGAATTTCTGTTGTTTCACCACGGTTTCATGTATTTTTAATTGTTTCGTCTTCCTTTGCTACAATGTTAAATGAAAAGATTACAAAACTCTCCCACTACATTACAACGTTTGTCAAGTCAACTCAAGTCAGGTCAGGAAACGCTTTATGCACCCAAGGCTGAATCTTCAGCAATTTAGGAAACGTATACAGTAGATAAGTACACCAAATTACGATTAACAAAATAGGCAATATTGATTGATGATTACCACTCACGAACAGTAGAAATACCGTCTAAGCTGCAACCAACAAATCGTTCCAAATTAGAAACCGATTAGGTTCTATTAACTGCATTGCCCTTCGAAAACATGATGAAAGATGGGAATGCTTGCCTGTTGTGCCAGTGGAATTAATCGATGAGTTTGCACTGTTGTCAAGCAAACACTTTGAATCATATCTAACTTCGTGGTCTCGTGCTTCACATGGAAATTTCTTTATCTCTGAGCTGTACGGTCGACGATCCTCATGTCATGTGCGGACGGCCCGATCAATCTAGGNATATCTGAATTATCCGGTTCGGTTGTTCACAGATACCAAGCGTCATTGATGGTCTTGTGCTTGGGTTTCATTCCTTAGGAGATGGTTTATTTCCGCACCAGTCAGATGAATTTAAGGTCAATAGAGAGGTCTGGAATGATAGGCAAACAGCAATGGACAGTTTTTTCGCTCTGTTTGGTACACGTCAACAGTGCGTGGTACCTGTGACTAACCGAACTGGCTAATCCAAACACTTAGCGTTTTAGCTGTTTCTTGATGACTTCATAATTTGTCTGACCCACACAAATATTGATTTTACTCGGCCCTGCCAATTTCCACTCAGGAGGTAGCAAACTTAGCTTTGTTTACAATTCAGCGTTTTCTGAGGAGAGGTGGACAAAGATTAAAAATCAAAGGTTTATTACGGGAATAACTTACAAGCTGATGCTTTTCTCATCGCATAGGTTTGTGTAGTACTTAAAAGACAATGATACATTTAATTCCTTGTGTAAAATATCACATGATACGGGATTCTTTCACTGCTGCACGCAGCTTCACTTATGCTGGTGTGTAAGGTGTGCTAATGTTTCATCGAGTCTCAGTTTGAAAGATTCAGTGGTTGATGCACAGACAACGTGGAGTGGGAGATGGTTCCAGGTCGAACACACTCTGACAGCGAATAACTGCCACCGGCATTCCAAACGGTATTTTTAAACCACTAGTTTGAACGGATGTCCTCTATTATGAACATTGGGTGATCATTTTAACAGCGGGCGACACGGATAGCTTGGGTTTTGCATTATTTGGTATACCATAAACATATCTCCTCCGATACGCCGGTAGTGATTGGAATATAACCCCAGCGACTTCAATCTCTCTGCGTATGAATAACGATTCAACCTCCTAACCATTTTGGTGGCCATCTTTTGTGGACACTCCATCACTTGCAATCACGTTGTAGCCCTGGGTTCCATGCCTGGATGGCGTACTCTATGAANGGGCGAATATATGTTGATATCAGACGGGGAAAAACGCTGACTCAAACCGCTTGAGCAAACCGACATTCCTCACAGCTACGTTTCAACACCCTGGGTCAGTTGAATGAGCAGCTTGAGTTTTCTTGAATGATGATGCCTAGGTTCTTTT
>UZAN01040266.1:7001-56369 GCA_900618425.1 Echinostoma caproni
TACTAGTGGAGGGGGGGGGCGGGCGGGGCGTGATAAACGAAGGGCACTCAAACGAACACATACGCGGGGATACTGAACCCTGCCAGGTTTTGCACAACATTTTCCATTTTTTTAAAGTCCCTTACCAAAAGTCACTTGGTACCAACCACATATGTGTTCACACTTGTTAGATTTATATGGAATGTATTTTCACCACACATTTCCAATCGCTTCGGTTTCTAACCCACGCATGTCACTTACTGAATACTGTGGTTTGAATTCTGCCTCCATGATTGACAATGGTAATCAAGGTGAACAGTCATCAATGCATTGAGAAAGAGATCACCGCTTCCACAAGGATTGAAAACATTGCCGCAATGAGAGAGTCTGCACGGTTTACAATTTTCGATCAGCTATTGTTCCCATGATCCTCATTGTATTTCCCGTTTAGAGATGGAGATGATACCCTACCGCCCGTGGAAGACGTCTAGCTTCTAAAACCCCGTGATTCTCGACAACTTGGTAGACATCAGGAACAACAACCAGGTAGTCAAGGAAAAATATATTGTTACTTTAAAAGCACCGGAATTTTAGCCTGACTACGCTCGAGAGTGTCTGAAATTGAAATACTTAGCAAGTGAAGGTGTATCACTGAACTCGAGTACCGCTTCAAGTGAGGTCACTTCACCGGAGGTGGCAATGGCTTAACCGAAGATGAAAGACCTGGTTGAAGAAGCGGCTTCAAGATATCAACGAATCTGGCGAAATCTATGCTACAAAGGAGAAGGAGGCATGAGCGAATGTTCCAAGCAACCAGTGCCTGTGAACATGCAAAAGCATACATGCGAAACAGGCAGACCAAAGATGGTGATAACTTGAGCATGTTACACTGTCGGTCTGAAGCCACTACATCCTGCATGAAGCCGTCAGGTAGTGTCTTGGCTGTTTTCGCTGGGGTTTTTTCTTTAATTGAACACAACCATTCTGAATGTAGTTTTTTGTTGCGTCCAGATTTGTGGTAATTACGTGATTAGACTCAACGAACTTGCGATGTAAACATTTTTCACATGTGATAAAGGCGAATCAGTGATTTCGTTTACTGGAATAGTCTGTAATTAGTTCTGGTATTTCAGCATACAGAATACAAATTTTTGTCCTTCTCCACTGGGTTCGTGTATGCATCACTACAATACGGACGAAAACGGGTAGTTCTCCGGGGCAGATCCATTTGCGTGTCCGGTGAAATTGAATCAAACCCTCCATTACTCACCCGAAATAAGCATTCAGGTTGTGATTGTTTCCAATCAAGTCATAATCCTGGGGGCTAGTGCCGAGCGAGGTCTGTGACCTGCAACAAGCTCGCAATGATAGATAATGTTATATCGTGTAAATGGAAAATGAAAAACGGTCAGATCAACTCTGCCCGGTGGCCGCGTAGATAGCCCATGAAGTCCCGGATTCGATCCCCAGTTGGGTCGATGGATTTGCACTGCTGATGAGATCCAACCAGGTCGAAACAGCTGTCAAGTGCTTCCTAGCTTTTCAGTTCACGCATCATTTACCACATACACGACGAATTTCCACTTTGCAATTAAACTATCCCTAAGATAGACATGGCCAGACGTTGGTGACAAAATTAAATGAAATAAAACCACAATTCAACTCACTTTTTAACCCTTTGCAGTACACACAATTCCGGTTTATCTATTCAAATAAGGATATAGAAGCGAACACAACTCTTCATATGAAATGGTAATTTAAGATCACTGAATAAAGCTGGACACGTTGTTTCAAAATGGTTTACAGATTTAGATGGTGAATGTTTGGATTAGCTCATTCGGTTTTTCACAGGCACCAGGCATTGTTGATGATGTTTAATATTGGGTTCCACTTCCTGGGAGACCGTCAATTCCCAACTATTTGAATGCATTTTAAATGCGGTGGAAATGGTTTACAAATTTTCTTTATCTTCTTGAATTGATAAACCTTTCGAGATGATCTTTTCTCCGTTTGTGCCGAATGATCGAACTATTCCTATGCTAACTCCAAAACGACTCACAGTTTAGTTCAAGTGTGTGTATTGATGTATGACTGTCCATAACTATCGACCTCATAGGACTCCGTTCACAATTAGCAAAAGGGCTTTATTCGCACTTAATCCACAGTTACTTGTGAGTAGTCTTGTGGAATAATTGATAATGATTGATTAGAACTGACCAGCAGTCAGACTTCAACGTCATGTCCTCAGCTCCTCAGCTCCTCCATTTAACCATAAACTCGGAAGCACTAGACTCGAGTTTCGCTCTTATTAGGGCTCATCAGTAGTGCGTATCTACCGTCCTTTCCGGGATTTGAACTCCGTACTGCATCAACCAATTCATGTTTGTTCAGATGTCGTCTTCAGAGGTAGCCAGTCAGTTCAATTTGACCCGACAGCAACGAAGGGAGATACCATCTGTTAAGTCCAATAAAAAGCCCCCCATCAACTGACTGGCTAACTCTGAATACGACATCTGAACTAACATGAAGTCGTAAATCGGTTCAGTCCTCGTAATAACTGGCTGATGCAGTGGTAATACGCACACCTACCATGCGATGGGTCCAGATTTTATATCTCGGACAGAACGGTGGATATGCACCACNAACCCTAATAAGAGAGAAACTCGAGTCTAGTGCTTCCGAGTTTATGGTTGAACGAAAGAGCTGAGGAGCTCAGGGCGTGACATTGAAGTCTGACTGCTGGTAAGTTCTAATCAATCAAATCGACTGTAGTTCAAAATTACATTTGTGTGTACTAAGGCCCAGATATAGCGTGCTTTCCAGCTAAATTACAGTTTTCACTGATTTTTCCATTACTTTTTTGCATCACAATTTGAGTTGACGCAGATTCAATTGCGACAAGAAAATTACTTTTGATTTGTAAATTTTATCTCATAATTAGAAAAAACGTGGAATAATGCAAGTCAAAAGTAAATTTTTTTTACTAATATTTTTACTACTTTAACTACTCCACTATTAACAATTCTGGATTTTTATCTCGAGCAGTTTGACATATTGCCCCGTTTGCTATCGGCATAAATAAGACAGCACACCAGGTGTCATCCATGGCTATCCAATCCATGGATAGATTGTGATAAACGCTTGTATTTTCCGCTGAGAATAGCAACCGAAATAGTCAAAAACCTGAACTGAAGGATTGCAAATCCTCGAATTCCGTTCGTATACGTACTGTCAAACTTGGGGCAACACAATCATCAGATATCAAATACTGCATCAATCTCTATCTAGGAATGACCAACTAGAGGGTCTCCCTTCAAAACTGATGCTCCTCTAGGGTCGGTTAGACTGCAGTTGTCAATCTTCCATTCCAGGTTGTTTATGTTCACAACTTTCCATTTGTTCAAGTCGCTGTTTGATGAAGCTCTCAGAACAACGAAAGGTCAAACACCCATGAATGAACAAGATAATTGGTTATTTCATTCCTCCATTTGTACACTCGTTCAAACCCAGTGTGTACCGATTACAGGGGATTGATTTAGCCTGCACTTTGTAAATTACCCATAAGAAATTCCAATTCAGAATTTTAATTAGACCGTTTACCGTATACATGTATGTATGTATGTATGTATGTATGTATGTATGTATGTATGTATGTATGTATGTATGTATGTATGTATGTATGTATGTATGTATGTATGTATGTATGTATGTATGTATGTATGTATCTGTATGTATGTATGTATGTATGTATGTATGTATGTATGTATGTATGTATGTATGTATGTAAAAATGCAGTCATTCTCATCTTGGGGAAGGAGTTAGGGAAAATATGAATCAGTTACCTTTACAGCATGGCGGCAAGGCCTCTGTAATATGAATTCAACACAAACAGCAAAAATATTAGGCTGGGTTATTACAGTGTAGAACATTTATGCTTTTTGTTTCTGAAATGTACTTTGTATTTTCCTTGAACTAGAAGATAATAATACTTTATTCCTAACTAAAGCTTTGCCTTTTGGTAGAACAAATCATCTCAATCAGAACATTCTGATTGGAACTTTACTTTTACTGGTTGGACAACAGGAATAAATAATTTTTGACTTATTAGTTAAGGTGCTAGCAGATAGCTGATTGTGAATCAGCCAGATTGAAGTTGGTGATGCAATCTGATATTTCTTATGAACAGTGTTACTTTTTGTGCACGTTCTACGAAGTGGGTGGGAGAGGGGCAAACTGACGGATTGAAAGGAATAGTTGAATGTCAACTGTAGTCATGCGATTTGGGGTTTTGAGTGCAAGGTAGGCAGTAAGTCTTTGAGGGACAAAAACTGACGTCCTATCCGAAAAGTTCAAATCTAACAAGCAGGCATGCATGATAATAGGACAATGATAGATTCCGTCCGTTTCAGTCGTATACGAAACGACTGACACTGGTTTTAAATCACCGGCACAGAAGTGATTTAAAAATCATAACCCTGTTCAAGGTCAAGAAAACTTCAATTGTGCTTTCACTCACCCTCTTTCGGGTTGGCATTTGTTCCGCCAGCAATTTGCGAATCTGTAGATTGAAGTCATTTTATTCAATCTGATTTCATAGAATATTGTGAGATCTTTTTGAAAAAAGGAATGTCAACAGTTCGCTGAGGCCCTAATTATGGGAGAAGGCTTTCAAGTGAAATCCAAAGAAAGATCCTTTTTGATAATCAAATTATTCCTCATTGTATGTTTCGGAACTCACAATTTGGGAATATCTGATGGTCAGCTTTGGAACTCGGGATTTCGATGTCACTTTTCACGTTCAGTTCAACAGCAATTAAAAATTATTCAAATCAATAATATTACTTTGAAGTCGTTCGGTTGTATGGATTTCAATCCGATTAAATTGATAAAGTGGAGAACACGATCGATGGTGGTGAGATTTCAACCAAACACCATCAGGTCAATCGAATGATAAAAAATATGACCACCATTTATTTCTATCGACCCTTGTGCTATTTTAATACACTCTTGTGTGATTAACAGCAAACGGGATGGATTCTATAGTCACGACAATCTGCTGTTCACTGATGGAAACCGGTAACCTGAGTCCCACGGGATTTGCTGTGGTGAATCCCTATAAAGCTCCCGTGAGTTAGGTGTGATACTGCACCGGGTGACATAAATCAACCCAGACTATCACCATAATGCTACGCTAACCAACTAGTTTTATATCAATTAAACTAACTTCTATCGTTGGAACAAAAATAATTACTCAATATCCATAGATTTTTCAATGACAGAAATTTTTAAATTTGGACAAACAATGTGACAATCAGTGCGTAAGAATGGCTACAAAACACATTCTGCACGAGACTTTGTGGTCTCCTACCACCTACCTGAGCCTGACACGTCGGGGCACAGTTCTGTTTTATTTAAATTTTGAAAAAAGCAAACAAATAAACATAGAACGTAAGAAAAGAGGTTCATCCGTGTATGGCAATACTGAATTAGTTTGAAGTATAAAACAAATACATCGTAATTAAAAAGAGTGCATACAGTTCATCATTTCAAGGGCTTATTAGCTGACATAAACTCACTTTGCACGGGTGATCAACACGGTGAATTTGCTCAAGGTACCCGTCCACCTGGAACACACCAAATTCAATTCACTTGTGACCACCTAAAACGGTTTGACACACAGCTGCTTGTATTCATGAGCTTTGCTTATCTGTTATTGACCTTGTCTGTTCTTTATTCACATTTCATCCTCACGCACATTCCTCAGTTCGTTGAGTCACGAAATGTAGAAGACTCGGATTTTATTTCCACACCCAGGCTCATTAATGGTGTATATAGACCGGTCCATCCGAGATTCGAACTCTCAATCCNCGCCGCAACTGGTGTGCTATAGTTAGAGTAAAATTGGATTCTGGTATTGCAGTAATGCACTGTTTGTTGATTGAAATGTGAACTCTGTGCGAAAATTACACATTCTCCCCTAGACAATAGTATCCTCTCGTCCAAATGGAGCATTAGCGATCTCCAGCTTTTTCTGTTGTTTCCGGTGAAGATAATTGATTGTGGCGAAAACAAGACTGGGAATCAACTATTTGACCATGTGAAAAATGGGGTGACATTCCCTGATACGTCTGATCCAGATCGAGATTTTGTGTTTTAAATTCATCAAGTTGAGTTTATCAACTGAAAAGGAACCTGATTCCACGCTGTCATAAAATTTCGCACATTCTAAGCCATCTGTGATCGATCTCAGTGCTTAACTTGATCTCCAACTATCCTACACACAAACACAGTCTATGAGATTTTTCGTTTGGTGACAGTGTTGGTTGTAACACCAGTGATGTGTGGACCTTTGATTTTAATTCTGGCTTTGGGTTTATTTACTAACTGATGCCGTAACCCCCTATGTACCACGTGATAACCGATTGCTGATGTAACTGATCAGAAAGAATAATCAGTAGGCCACAATGGTTTCCGTCAGTGACATATCCACTAGTTCAAGTATCACAACTGAAATGCCCAGAACTATCTCTTTAATCATCCAACCACGAAGTAAGATAGCACCGTATTCAGCACCGGATGGAACCTGATTTTCACTTAGGATTCTGTTAGATGAGGGTTCAAATGTTGACCATGAGAAGTTCTATCGGTCTTCATTCGATCGCAAATCAGAAGCTGAGCAATTGCGTTGTTTGTACATTGGTAACCAGATCGAAAAACGTCTTGCTTCAGTGGCCCACAAAATATTTTTTTTTATTCCTGGCTAACCTACGCGTGTCGTGTTCACCTCTATGTATAATTTTGCTTTTGCAAACACTATGGTAGTTTGAGCTGAATTGTTTTGGAAAAATTGAAAATCGTTGGTGTTTCAATGTGCACCTTAGGGGTTAGTAATTTTATTGATCCTACCGGTGCCATGCACAATCCTCGGTTCATCAATTCAACCATACACTCGGCAGCACTAGACTCGAGTTTCGTTCTTATTGGAACTCATCAGTAGTGCATATCCACCGTTCTCTCCGGGATTTGAACTCCGGACGCATCGCATGGAAGCATTATTAATGAGCTCCAATAAGAGCGAAACTCGAGTCTGGTGCTTCTGAGTGTATGGTTGAATTGATGAACTGAGGATTGTGTGTGAAGGTGAAGTCCGAAGGTTAGTCAGCTCAACTCAATAAAAAACGATTATTCTACACCACTACTCACAAATAACTGCAAGTCAAATTCGAAAGTCTATGATTTGACTTTCGGGTTTACTACTGGTACCACCATTCATTTCTCTTCATCAATAAAAGTTTCTGCTTTCGGGTAGGACATGTTTATCTTTAATAAACTTATCGTACGCAGTCGAAGATTTTAGCGTTAGTTTGAATAAAAAACTTCAACAAACATTCGAGCTCACAGTGAGGAGCGTATGAGTAGAGGGAGAGCGAAAGAGAGAGAGTTTGGCGGATAGACCAATTTTCTGCTAAACTATAACAGAAAATTATTGTACTCATTAGGGCTAAGTCATTTCTCCTAGGATGGAAATTATTATGTGATGGCCAGTAACAGTATTGAGCGGCAGTTTTCACCTCCAACACTTAGGTCCAAGATTTGAGTCCAAGCAGAAAAGTAAAAGGTACGCAATGTTGACAAGTCCTCAAAAGCTTAAGGCTCCAGAGTCCGTGCTCCATTTGACCATTATACATTAATTTCCGTTCGGGATACATTTTGCCTCATATATGGGCAATAAGCAGACTTCCAAACGATGAAGTGCACAATCAATGTGGAAGTGAAAAGCAAAAGCCAAGTTCCAAGTGCTGGTGATCCGTCACGCGGGTTCATCTCAAAATACAACACTAATTTCACGTGAAACTGTTCACAACCGATTTATAGCCCAGTCCTATTCGAGGATAACGTTTAATTTCTCTCGGTGATTAGACAAGCCTCGATTACGTTTGGGAAATGCTGAATCGATCCCAAATCACCCTCCATTGTGACTTGTTTTCAAAGCAACAGTTCTGTAAAACTCACTTTCATTCGGATCAGCTGACTTTGCACATTCCGCTTCAGCCTTTTTTCTCAGGTCTAAAAGTGGAAAATTGTATTACACTATTAAAGAAATTGTTACCAAACAGAACGAATCTAAGCACCATGATTCCGCAAGATTTTCAGACTGGTAAAAGTGAAAAACGAACAACTTGTCTAGGAATCAACAGTTCCAGTGAACCCGACTGATAATCATCTCGGTTATGATACCATTTCGGCCATTCATCTGCCCAGGAAATCGTTATATATTTGGAGAAAGTACTGGAGCATAATAGTCCAACGTGAAAAAATCCACCTCGTAAAATTTCAAGAAGAGTTTTGCTTTGGCTTACATTTATGTAGATATTGCAGTCCATACTAAGGACAAGTTCAAAGTTTTATTATGATTATCTGTTTAACGAACCCGCTTAGAAAAATAGTGTGCCTATATTAGACGAGTCAAACGTTGGCCCAGTGTAATCATCGCTTGAACCTTTTCCATTCCAAAGTTCCCGTATCGTTCCACAACCGGGTCTCCTGTCGTGATTCTCTACCAGCACTTAGACAGCATCGGATTCAGAATTTGTCCTCGTTCAATACCCGACCCGAAAATCACACGACCAATCGGGTTCACTTATCGATCGGTCGGATGGCTAAGCTGCAATAAGGGATCTGGTATTTGCCCAACGAACGCGATTGAGAAACCACACCTTGTATTCATCTGCGAGCCTTCAGCAGGTTCAGTGAACAGCAGGCGTGCCATCAAAACACGGATGGACTGGACGTGACAAAAAGAGCATCACAAAAAGTCCAAGACTAAGTGAAACGGTGGAGCAATCACACTTTCGTACTATCCGCATAGCAACATATCACGATACTGGTACATCTTAAATAGATGTTATAACATCTTAAATTGAAAAAAGTATAGAGATCATCTCACCGTCTATCACAAGCTGGAACTGAAACATTCTGTGCCATAGGCTATCTGATAAACTGTATAGGATAATCAATAACTGTCCTGCACGAGTGCTATGGTCATCAGCAAGGTTGTAGCTATTGGTTAATATTTATTTTCAAAATTCTGGCTCGTATCTGTCCGAATGACAGCTCATTTGCGGTTGTTAGGGTAACAGACTATACTACAAGAGGTCATTAGATAAAACGGTTTTATTTTTTCTTTATTTCGCTTTAGGATTTTTTATTTTCAGGTCTTACTGTTTTATCCTCGGGGAGAAGATTAGAGATGTTTCGCACACACCCCATTGTCCACTGTGCATTTGACTTTCAAGTGTTTGAGATCTTTGCTCTATCTATCTATTATTTGGTAAGCAGATTTGCAATGCCTAGCGATTCACGACAGATCGGTTTTCCCTTGTTCGCAACTTTTCTCACTGTGCCTTCCAATACAGAACGACGGGGCAAGACAAGATGTAGGATATAGATCAACACAGCAAGACGATAGCCCCAGGACCATGTCATTTGCATCTTTCAAATGTTGTGGGGCGATATGCATTATAGCTCATGGCATCACTTAATTGCGGTGCCTTTACAGTATTCGAATGAGGCAATTATCAAAATGGAAAAAGATTGCCAAAAGGACCAACTTCCAAAGTATTCTCGTTGTGTAGAGGAATAGATTGAGATATCGGATAGAAAATACTGGCGCACAGGCGAATGATTCACATATCAAACGAATTTTAAATGACGCGATTGAGTATTGCGCACGAGACTTCATAGGAGAAAACGGGAGTTTGTTGCACACACCTCCTCAGCATGCTCCACCGCGTACAACTTGTGTCTGTCCGACCCCAAATAACATGTTTGATTTTAACTGTGGTGGTAGTGGCTACGTCACNACTCTTTATTCAATTAAGCTCTCACTGTTAAATAGACCGCTACAGGATTGTCCCCGTTATGATTGCGTTTTCATGTATAACATGAACGGAAAGAATATGGGCGTCACCTTAACATTGTGATCTAAGCCTTACTTGTTTGTAAGATAGACAGTATCTGGGGATTAACAGTGCCACATTTATTCCATTGAGATCAGTTCAGTATCAAGGTGTTGTGTTCTTCCCGAAACCTAAACCAGTAACTGCTACGCTCGATTGTAATAAGTCCAATTCGTCCTCTTCGGGCGGAAATTTGCTTTGTGTTCTAGCGATGTATTTTTTCATGAAACTATTAGCTAGTCCTGAGATGAGCAGAAATCAATCGTTTATAGAATGATTTGACTTTGATTTACGCGACTGTGAAATTTAAACTAGGTCACATGATATTTTCCATTCTCATCAGTAGGTCATTGTACTAAGCGTATTATTGTGCGTTACCTTCAAATTTGCAATAACAGGCCTCGTATTTGGGCTTATCATCCAAGCGTACAGGCCGAAGAAAGATTGAGCACAACCGAAATTGGTTCAATGGACACTAGATATATCGATCGCACTGAACCTCTGATTGTTTCAGNGAACCTCTGATTGTTTCAGTGCTGGGCTTGTTCGCAACAGTAGGGATTTTTTCATCAAGCTAAACTTTTATTCCAAAGCCCATGAAGCAATAAAAATAAACAAAATGTATAAAAAGACGTGGGCGTTGTCTTCCAAAGTGATCGATGCCTCTCAGATGACGAGCGGGTTTCAATTGTAACTGTTCGCCTCGACCGGCATGCAGATAATTCACTTCGCTAGTTGCTTGCCTGATTGAAATTGTTATCAGTCTTACAAAATTTTATAGTTGGTTGCAAATTGTGAATAACAGCTATAAATAAGTGATAACTTAGAAACAGATTCAAGTTATACGTTATAAGAAACATAGAGATGGAATATAATCGTTATATGTTGAAGTAGTCTCATGTCGGGAACGATTACNATCACCAATCGTCCTCATTCATGTACTTTTACAGACAACTTTTGTTTGTCCGAAGCCCCCTCCACCTGTTCAGGAATGTTTGATCGGTAAAAATTTTAGATTTAGCAAAATAATGACGATTTTTCATTCATACTGTTGAACGTACCTTCTCGAGCCATATCTTCAATAAACGTCTGATCACCTATGAAGCAAATAATGTTGGGTTTTAAAATAACGTTTATTATTTGAGCAATATTTGGATTTTTACTTAAATGGAAGATAAGAAATGATTCAAAACTTCGTATTGACTTAAAAAAAATAATCAAATTGGTTATTGATGTTAACCCACTCTCGGTGATTGATATTATTTATGAATTGATCTAAATTTCCGCATTTGCCAAAATATTCCACATTTAAATCAAACGTATCATGCGGATCATCCTATCTTTATGCCCAACTGCATGTAAAGCCCAGCGTCTCGACAAAGGTTCACTAATTTAGATGCACGCTGAAGAACCATAACAGGCTACCTTGGTTTGACTGCGCTCATCGTTGAAGTGTCACACAGCAGATACACGTTGTAACCCCGGACAAAGATCAGTGTTTGAAAATCACAGGGAAAAATAACTGGGAATTTCAAGTGGAAAATCAACTCATTACTGGAAAAAATCATGTCCCTCAGTAGCCAGAATTTGATCAGCTACCTGCTTCCGTTTTTCCAGGAGATCAATCAAAATTCTCCTCCTAACTTAGTAACGACGACTTTTGACCAATGCAATAATTTTGTGTTTAACTCACAGTTACTTGTGAGTAATGTTGTGAGACAATTGATATTGATTAATTAGGACTGATCATCCCTCAGACTTCATCCTCACGAACATTCCCCAGCTCTTCCAGTCAGCCATAACTCGACAGCACCAGACTCGAGTTTTGCTCTTATTATAGGTCATCAGGACTGCATATCCGCCGTCCCGTCCGGGTTTTAAACTCCGGACCCGGCGCACCGGCACACGGACGTGCATGTAAAAACAGAAAGTGAAATTACTGCATTGCTCCAAACGAGCGAAATCCCAGTCTGTACAGTGTTTCCGAGTTTATGGTTGACTGGGAGAGCTAAGGAATGTGCGTGAAGGTGAAGTCTGAAAGATGGTCAGTTCTAATGGAACAATAATTTTGATTTTGCAAAATGTAAACCTGTCAATCCTACAGAAATCGAACAGTTTTCGTCTGCTTTCTCAGTACCACTCAATGAAGAAATATTCCATTTGCTCCGACAACGAAACAAGGGCTGGAAAAGAAAATCTGAGCTGTAATGTAACGATGTAACTTTAAAACAGTATCGGATCATAATGCACCAACCTATTACACAAAACAAACGTATTATTTCAATGAAAAATCGGACTATGAATTAAAATATGGTTTCACAGTCACCCCGTTCTGCTGTAATTTTTATCAATCATTTGAGAACCTCATTTTCAGAGATAAGTGACGCGGTTCTTGCGATGAGCGTATGTGTTTCGGATTTGACCGCCACGGAAAAAAATTGTACAAACTTTTGATAACGGTTAATTGTTTCTTCTATTCTGTTTATTTTGTTGACCAATAAATCAACTTCACTTCGAGATAAACTAACTGGTTATGCGAGTAGTGTTAATATGAAAAAAAGTGTTTCGTTACTGACCATCACATGCCGCAGTTTTGCATATTCGCTCTTTTTTTCTCTCTAGGACAAATTGAAAGGTAAAGTTGTTAGCGTGTTTGCAGGCTAATGAGAAGTAGCTGCACAAGAATTGATTTGAAATGAATTTGCTAATTACATTAACTTAGCTTCAACACGCCCATAGCGCTGTTCAATAGTAAAGAATTGTGTTGCACCAAAATCTGTCTCATTGTTTTGCTACATTGATGGCTGAAAAACATTTAGATGAGTTCATGCGGAAAGTATGTAACATTCATGAAGCTCTGAACTGTGAATACATACTAGCTCAAGCATTCTGAACTAATAAGAAGTGATAGCAAGCTCATTATTGCTGTTGGTTCGCAGCCATGATCTTCGGTGTCTCCAACCATGCGGTTTCTGAGTCTTTTGGATTCCTACCCGGAAGATGAGAGACACCTACTCTACTTACTCGCTCTGTGAATTTCTTTATGCTTCGTCTCCACGTCATCTGCTGGCCTCCACGTGGCTTTCTCCAGCCTGTAACAGCCACTGCAAACAAGGCGCGCTGCGGTTTTCGACCGTCGGACATATGCAAAGCGTGTCCTAACCAACGGAACCTACTGAACTGGATTCGATGAGATAGCGGGTTCTTGTCTGATGTATTTCCAAACACTCGACGACTTACTTCTAAGTTACTAACCCGCTCACTCCATCCCACTTGGGCCAGAGTAAGTAAGGATCGACTATCTAACACTGCTGAATGACGGGTGTATTCTACCCGCAAATTCAAGGTCTCACAACCGTAAAGCAGAACTGATCTTACGGTGGCGCAGTATACGCGACTTGTCCACTTTAGTGACACGTCATGTCACCGTCACCGGGTGTTTTAGTCCTGCGTACGCTGCTCGAGCCTTGGAAATGCGGGTGGTTATCTCCTTGGATGTGCTACCGTCGTTGGTCAAGCAGCTACCTAAGTAGGTGAAGCAGTCAACTTCAGCTAATTCCTGACCGTCTAGTTTCAGAACAGAACTCGGCGACACCCAGTCTTGTAGCATCACTTTACAATTTGAAGGTGCAAAGCACATGCCAAACGGAGCGACAGAACCTGCTAATCTGTCAAGTGCTCTTTGTGCATCCTTCATACATTCGAACAAGCAAACGATGTCTTCAGCGTACTCCAAATCGCACAGTTTTTCCCCACCTGCCCATTTAATTTCTACTTTTTGGAGACCGTCTAATCTGTTCTCCAGTATTTCGTCTATAACGAAATTGAACAGGAGTGGCGAAACAGGGTACCCTTGACGCACACCGCTGCTAGTTACGAACAACCTACTCAGCTCGCCGTAGACCCTTACGCTACTAGAGGTATGTGAGTAGAAAGAGCTCAGTATATTCACATACTTCTGCGGCATTCCCTTGCGAAGGAATGAACCCAGAAGGGATTCACGATCAACTGAGTCGAAGGGTCCTTTTAGGTCAAGGAACGCAACAACCGTTGGTCGACGGTGCGTATGGCGTTGCTCGAGGATATTAAACTGGAATATGCCGGCGTCGGATTGGTAGGACCACCTTGAGTAGCTCACAAATCTTTACTTTCTTCTCGTAAAGCTTTCATTCTTGTTGATGCTTTTAGATAGCGCTTCTTTTACTAATTAGTTAAATTTCTTTCGTGATGCTAATCCGCTTAGGTCGACTGATCATGGCGTTAGGATTCAAGTTCTTTCCAAAGCTGATTGGGATTTGACATATTGAATTCTCACAGATATTCCTCACACAAAATATACAATTAACGATCAGATTGCCTCTCATCGGTAAAGTCAGGGCGGTTTGCAATATTCTTTTTTTGAATTAACGCAGACAAATAATATTTACATTTATTGCACCTTTATTACGTTTAAGTGAGGTGGTGATGATGAAGCACGCAATGCGGTGTAAACCTGTCGTTGATTTTTTGCAGTTTTCGTCAGGTCTAAGACAGCTTTGGACAAGCTTTAGACTGTGCTCTCTCTCTCTCTTGATCTTGTTTTACGATAACTGACGATAAGTTTGTCACTGTTCCTTCTGATCTGAAAAAAACAGGCTCCCGGAAGAGGACTCCTTTTAATCATCAGAACATTCCCTGGTCTGACTTGGTAGGATAATTCAACTTTATTAAATAAACATCAAGTTCATTTTGCTGATCTTGAGAGCTTGGACGCTTATGCACAGGAATTCTCACACGGTCTGTTTGTGCATGGAGACATAGACTTATGCGTCCATCCGTCTGCCTCCCCCCCAGGCAGTTCACATTGTTCCACATTCATGGTAATTTCTGTCCAAATATTTCCCACAGTTTTAGTCTGTGGAGGAGAGGGAGGGTGTATAATTCACCCTCAGTTTCAAGTCCGATAAATTTCTTTTCACTCTCACGGCTGTTCGCAAAAGTGTCTAGATTGGCGTTATTGTGTGCCGGGATATTGATGCATGTGATTGTGTGACCCCACCCAAATCATGTCTAGGGAAGACATCTATCTGATTATTGATCTTAATAACTATGTCCTATCATCATACTTGTTCCAAGCTTAGGGCTCTCCAGGCACATAATCACTAAAATATTGTCCTCTCTTATCTAATCAACATTTTGTAAAATTGGGTACCCATCACTATGAGCTTACTGGGTGATCGCCCATTATGGCCTTCGTTTGTCTTCTTGTGTCCAGGCACTTCTCTCGTTCCTGCGTTTTGAGCCCTGAATTACACATTTTTCCACTGAACCTGATAGGTAAAATCTAATCCCGTTCATGTATGAAGCCTATTCCGATTGATTGGATTCGAACAAATTGTGAAAATCAAATAATTGAGCTTCTTGATCGGAGATTAGAAGATATCTTACCGTTGATGGCGGTTGCACTCACACAAGGACCTCGACTGGGTACGTTGCGCAAGTCTGAATGGGACAAGTCAAAAACACCAAAAATGAATTAAAAATAATTAGAACAGAATAAAATAGCTATCAATTATTGAATCACATCAAAAGTGATGAACGGTGAAACTTTAAAGGGACTCATTGCTCCCAAACAAAGCCTGGCGGGATTGTGATCATCTGTTACTCTCGGGTTTGGATAAGTAACCGATTTGGAACGATACGCACTTTGGCCCTATTCTTTCAATTCTATTAGGAACGAGTAATGAATGATTTCAAAGATGTGATTAGTTATTCTTGTTGATAGCACTGTTGCCTTTTCGCGTAGCCTGGAAACTTAATTGGGTCAAAACGGAAAAATAACAAATCACAATTGAAAATCAATTGCATTGGTGGATTGAAAGTCGATAACAAACGAGAGCTGGAGTAAACAGTTGAGTTTCGTTTAAATATGCGGTTGAAAAACACAAACAAAGTTTCAAAGTTTCAATGAACTCATATTTTCATCAACATCAGAAGACATATGTTCACCTCATATCAAATTTTGTCATCTCACTTGACCTCAATCCTTAACCAGACACAAATCACGCAACTCACTTGTTCACCATCACCTGGTTCAAATGACTCATTTCAACTATTATGCTTCGTTTCGTTTCCCATCATCGATGGATGCTCCATTTTAACGCAAAGCGCACAAATCAATTTGGGAAGAAGCACACACTCAAAGAGTCCCATCACGACGAGACCGCCACTTTGACGTGGTGTGATGGCTTGTGCACCTCTCTGACCCAACAAGCTATACAGGATGGCTTTTGTCAAGCCAGAATATCTGATCATGCCTGGAAGGTAGAAGGATAGAGGTCGGACGAAGATCAGTTTCCTGGTCCTCCAGGTTGGGGGTTCGACTAGAATTTGCGTTTCAGTCGACAAAAAAATTGTGGAGGAGTAATCGATCCAAATAAATTGGTCTCCACTTTGCTTCACCCGCTGCCTTGCGGTTAGGTTCTTGTCAGAACTGAAGGTTTTGGTTGAGAACCCTAATCGTTCTACTGCTTAGTGGCTGGACACCCTAGCAGTGCCCGTCCATCTAACCCCAGTGCATATATTTGCTAGTTTGGCAGCGATCAGTGAAGTTCACTTCCCTGTATTTCGCTGTACGATGACTCAAACAGTGGAGATTATGTAGAAAGACCAACTCATTCATACACACGGATATGGCTAGGAATCATTCATTAGTCATAAAGGTGTCCACGGAGAAGTCAAGGTTGCTTCAGGCAATTTGATTTATCGCAAATCCGAATGATATGGACCTCAGAACTATGCAAAGGATTTTTTTGTGTGGAATGGTGACTTTCTGGATCAACTGCAGTGTACATGAGCCTGAATATCAGAGTTTACTCGCACTGGCCGGGATAACTGCATCAATTGGCCTTGCTTGTATGAAAAACTGAATCACATCACAGAAGGTTAGACAGTTAAACGGTATCAGTAGAGACAGACCATACTGTTCAAGTGGAACTAACCGGTTCGAGCTATCACTGCGTAATGAAGCGTGTAAATTTGGTTTGAAGGAACTCACGGTTTGTGTGCACTGGTATACACGGTTTCTTCTCGTTCGCATGAACTGAATGAAAAGTTTTAAAGCATTATGAGTGTTCACTTTTTGTATATATATATACATATATATATATATATATATGTATACATCAGTTTTATTTTCAAGAATCTCGCTACTGACACCGATACTCCCCATTTCTGCATTTCTCCAAGCAGTCTGATTGGTCAAAGTTCCCATTGTTAAACACAGTTTGCATGAACAAACATCAAATTCTTTTTTTNCATGTACAGATCCTCCCGTTTCATGGATTCCGAAAAACCCTGCTAATATAACCCCGCTCTTGAGAGAATAAATATGGAATCTCCTCACAACTAAATCATCCATTGGTATTGGTCCCGGCGGTCGATCTTGATCACTTCTAAAGCATGGTGCCCTCGCTCTAACGCATACTATTATTTCTATCCTAAACACATCATTTGGCACGTATTCTATCCCTGATTGCTGGAAGCCCGTCACAATCATTCCCATTCCAAAACCGTATAGATTTAGCACCGTGTCCAAATATTTCTGTTCAATTGCCCTAACGCCATGCGGTCTTAAATTGGTATAACTTGTCATCCTCAAACGTCTTTCTGCTTCTTTCAGTTTGCACATAAATCAAACAGGTCCACTTTGGCTACTGTCGCCTTCCTTGTTCATTACGTTACCAAATCCTTAGATGCATCAGCGAAATCTGTACGATGTGTTTTCTCAGATTTTTCATCGTCATTTGACCCTGTTCCACGTTCCCTCTCCCTTCGTAGACTGGAATCATTTGGCTGTCTCAAGCACCTACTGGCGTGGCTCGTCGACTATTTCGTAAACAAAACTCAGAATATTCGGTTCGGTAGGAAAACAGCTAAACCTCTCGTGAACAATTCGGAAGTGCTACAGGGTAGCTTACTATCCTCGTTCTTGTTTTCCACCTACATTAGTGATCTGTCCGTGAGTTCTCCAGCCCAATAATTTAAATATACTGATGACATAACCTTCTGCCAAGCAATTTTTGTCCCTGAGGACCTCGAATAGTCTATCGCATATTCATGAATTTTCCGTTCGTTCTGGACTGTCTGTTAATTTATCCAAGTGCTTCGAATGTACTTTCTCCCTCTCTCGATCGATTTATCCCCGTGATCCCTCTGTCATAAACAGATACTCTAACTATGATCGATTCCGTGAAGTATTTAGGAGTTACAATTGACACTAACTTCCAGTGGACATCCCATATTTACAATCCTGTACAGAAACTTCGCAGATTATCTTTTCAACTTCGAAAACTTGGGCAGTTCAACGCGAAGCAAAAAATCATTTCACTATTTGTTTATCAATTTACTTTTTCCGCTCTTCTTTATTGTTATTCAGTTGTTTTTGCTGGTCTACTAAAGAAAGCCAGCAAAATTCTTCGTTGAGGTTTGCCGATCATTAGTAGTGTGTCTTTTATATCCGTTGATAAACTATCTAAAAAACTGTTTGAATTTCACATTTCCGCATGTGGAACATTTACACAGAAAATCCTTTCTGACCCCACACTCATCCTGTACGCGGTGATATATCCAAATGTTGCTCTCATTCCTACAGGCGTTCTACACATCGATTTTTACTCTCTCGCATTAAGCTTCAGGGGATTATCGCAGTGCTCTATCTCGTCAGAATTTTTGTACACCGATAAGTCGTTTCTTCCGAATTTCTCATCACTCTTGGAGATTAGATGTTTTACTCATTATTTTCCTTCTTTTTCATGAGATGCGTAATTTTTGACTGAAATTCGGACAGCTGTTCACGCAAAATTCTAAGCAAATACAAACACATAACAGGAGCTTATTTTCCCGGTTTTGTATTCACCTCCTTGTTTCCAAAACACAAATGAGCTAGAAGTTGGGAAAGATAAAAAAGTTCTTTTACCCTGACCACTGTGTCAAGTTGCACTCGGCTTTCTGTTCAAGCCAGGTTGATAAGATTATGTACTGCCGAAATTTACAAGTTTGTACTCCCCCCCCCAATCTTGTTTATCCCACGGATACAGTGATCCAGTTGGGACCGTGCGATCTCTGTCCGTGTTGACATGGTCGTTTAGAAGGACATGGCGATCAAATCCCTCGTTCCACAAGGCACTTATTCACTCCCCATGGAGGTCTGTTCAGTTGAAATTCCACTGTCTGTTCTCAGTTGCGCAGAGTTAACGACGCTCTATTTTTCTCATTTTTCCTTGTACACGTGTCAAGCCTCATCTATTACCCTTATCCGTGATCAATTATTTACATGTGTATCATTTCAATTAAACCTGAGAATCATGGTTGAAAGCGTATAGTAATCGTCCACGAGAATTTCCGCCTTTTCCGAGGCAAAACAGTTTCCCTTTTTTTCTGCACTTCTTATCTCGTACCTCCAGGAACTGCTTGCGCGGCAGGAACACAAATTCTTCTTCGGTTATTTTAAACCATACGCAGTCAAGTATAATGTGCCGCTAATTCGTTAATTCTTTCCCACCGCTGTGAATCCAAAATGCACTTTTTAGGCTGTTCAAATTGCACCGTCATTGACATTAATGTTGCTGTTCACAGCTTGCCAATTCGAACCGCACAATCTCCTCCGCCAGCAGCCAGTTGCTCACATAATTCGGTAGCCCGCGCCAAACGACCGTAAACATCCTCGGAACGGCGGCAATCAAATGTTTGTTCTTTTAATGAGAAAATTAAACTGATCAAACAGTGTTCCCTAATTTTGCGTTATTCCCTTTATAACACACGTAGGTGTACTTTTAAGGGCTAAATAAAAAAATCGTGATTGATTGATTATTGTTTTCCGGTGACTTTTTATTTTTGGAGCAACTCTTCTAAAAGGTCCACTATTTGCTTGTGCGCGGTGCCAGGTTGTCCCTTCCCATCAAACCGTTTGAACTCGTTTTGGGGCTTCCCAACGGAAACCGAGGGTTAAGCAGAGCCTGAACCCGGAGTTCACCGAAAACAGTGTATGTCAAAACGTCATTTCAACCCGGTCGTGGCTCCAAGTACCAAATAAATCAAAACGCCCCAAAAAGCCAATTAGTGGTCGGTGTGATTCGGATGTGTGGGAGTCGGGTTAAATGCTTCGGCTTGTAAATCAAGTTTTTCCGACCTACGTGGCTGAGCGAACTGCTTGTGGTTCATCAAACCACCCGCTAGCCTAAACGTTCGCTCCTTACCCTCTTTAACTTTTGAGAACCCAAACCAAACACAGTAGTGTAGTAAGTAGATGTTTTCATGTCCGCATTCCTCGGGGCACGAACCAAGTCTCATCCGGGCGTTTTTATGTCTCATCAAACTGGAGTTCTATGCTTAATATTCGCGTTAGATCATACCGTTCGGTTTCGAAGAGCCATGTGTTGGATTTACTGGTTATGACACCTTTAATCTCCAAGTTACCTTACCTAGAATTTTCATCTACTTCTTTTTATTGAGTACACCAAGGTACAATTTTCAGGACGGGAGAAGCGGCCAATTAAACGTCTGCCATACAACACACATAATGGGGAAAGACAGGCGGTGGTGATGGAATTCGGACACGTCCTCCAGGGGGTGATAATTGATGACGTTACCGTTGGACTACCACCGCACGTGATCAATCCAGACCAAATAGAGCATCATGCAGGCCATAAAATGTAAACTGGTATTGGGAATTGTACACTACTCACTGGACGTGGTTGATCCTTTGCACGGATGTTCATTATATACGTCCAGACCTATGCATGAAGTATGGCAAGGCGAGAGAAGTAAGTTTCATGCATGTTGTACACACGTACATAACAGGAGTTGGCGAAATGCGACCCAACAGGTTCAGTCCAAGGTAGGCAGATAGTGCAGAGAAATAATGAAACAAAGAAAAATGCAAAACAAACACGATTGCATCCTTGGCTACTACAACACTAAAACGAGAAAGAAAAAGGCATATCAAAGTTGAATAGTGTTTCGAATTGGTGAATCCGATTGGTGAGTATGGGAAGAAGATTGTGCTTGACATACGCGGACAGAAATGTGATGGTTTGTTTGGAACGAGAGTTTGGGATAGGTAAGGATCACGGTTATCGAATTTCGGCTCGGATTATGGAAAGGACTATTCCCAATTCTTATCGAGCCTTGGGCATTCGAAGCGGTCCAAAAATTATCGCTTTTGGCTATAAAGCGATAAAAGGAACATTCAAATGACCGACAATTCGACTGTTACTTTGATGATGTTGAAGAATGGGCTTTGATGGATTTGAGAGCATCCGATGAGTCAGCTTGAAACAATCTTCAGTCACTTAAAGACCCTTATTTGTGAGATGTTTCACAACGACACAGAGGGTGTTTTTCCCTGTTCTGGTAGCTGATCAGTATATACTGATAGAGTAGGTGGATTCAGGCAGATTATCCATTACGGAGACAACCATTTTACTGATGAAGTGAATACTTCAGCGCATGGTCGGTTCTTTGCTTACAATCGTTCTCTTTCTAGAGGTCTACTGATTATTTCACACGCAGCTTCGGGTCGAAAAATTGTCTCTCCGCAAACTACTCACATTGAGGGAATGAAATGCATTTATTTGTTTGGCTTCTCATGCGAAGTAGATTGCGTGTGTTTGAGCACTTTTCAAGATGCAGATAATATCCACAGGTAATGTGGCCAAATCTCTGTATTTATTCGAAGCTTATGGTTGTCCAGTTTGACGATAAATATTTATCAGCCACTGAGCTCCAACTAGGAGGACAATTGGTCACTTTTTCAGTCTGACGATAGAACCTATCCTTGAAAGTGGGATGAACAATGAAAATGCAGCAGAGTTGTGACTCAAATCAATGGACTTCCGACCTTGATGTCATTTTGCATTGTGCAATTGCACTGATATGTAATCATCCTCAGCCCCCGGTAAATTTCTAATTGACAACTGAGCATATTAAGAGGTCATCAGCAACACTATCGTGTTCTTCTAGCCTACAGACTTCACGAACTAGAGTGTGCTCTTCAGTCTCAAATGCGAAATGTTGTATGTGATTGCACTGATTGAAGATCATTTATTTTTAGGTCCGGTAAATTTCTCAAAGACTTTTGGCATATAAAGACCGTTGTTCTCTCTTGCAAACTCTACGAACTGGACTGTGCTCTTCAGTCTCAAATTTTAAACGCCCCAATGGAAAAATCGGTTCCCGTACATGCGCAAGCCATTTGGTAACCGGGTGGAATAGCCGGGCTATCCTATCAATTATGGGTATCAACGGTGCACATGATTAAGGTGAACCGTATCAACGTGAAATAGATGTTCCCATAGATCGTAGTTAGTGGTATTTTCGAAAACAAAATTGTTATTCTTCATTTATTTTTTTTCAACTCGCTATTTCTCCAATGTGTTTCATCCCTGTTCCAGTCCACCCATGACACATTTTTTAAATTTAGGCACCATATTCAATCTTCTGAATATCTCTATCAATCAGCTTCATACACCAAACCTTTATGGAACTTTGGTATGCCTTTTTCATAGTCATATCACGGTTTGAGTCAGACGAAGCGGTCATCAAAAACAATCTTGTTAGTTATTTTCGTCTTTTCTTTTTCCTGAAAAATGGTAACAATCAAGGTTCGACAGTGAATGATTATTCATCCACACTTGGCAATGCAAAATGCTAGATACGTTTTGACAAGCTAACTTGTGGAAGATGAGCAGTACGCAGCATTCACGCCCGGATTGAATAACTGCTGCATAATCCAGACCGATACACCCATCCTACAGAGGTAGTCCATCATAATGGTTTTAGATCAGAATCACAGATATTGTGTTGATGAACAAAGTCTCATAAAATGCATGGCCAATATCTCATGAATAAAACAACACAGAAGTTAAACAATACCTCTCCCCGTTAATCCCAGATGTTCTTTGACAACAATGAAGTCAGTGTTTCACAAAACGATGTTATTAAGATCACAATTCTCCTCTCTCTTTGTACGATTCTGCTAGCAGAAGTCTGTGAGCCGAAATCAATTGATACATTTGTTGGGCATGCCTATGGCGGGGTCGATTGGTTCCCGCTACTCAGGTGTCAGTACTGAACTGCCCACGGTGATTGATTTGTTGACTCTTTGTATGCCGGCTTGACCGCATTCGGATGTCGTGTGAAGCTTGAGCCGTTTGTCGCTTGCATGCCTGTTTCCTTCATGTTACCCGCCTATAACCACTTGCTCACCTATCTACGGATTGGTTCAATGTGTAGCTACTATAGGAAACTCATTTCCTAATCGACTTATTTATTTAATTCCTTTTCCCATTTAGTAGTTGTTTTCTTGAACAAACGTTGCGTTATATTGAATTCAAGCTGCATGTCATCTGTTCAAAACTGATGATACTATTTTTCTGTAAAACGTATCAAATGAATGAAAAGTACAAACTGAGTGGGGGGTAAAATCACCATAAGGAACCATTGTTGGTTAAGCTTAAGTGCAAGATTTACCGTACTTTGCAAAAATGCATCCACGAAACGTTACCCTATACTAGTCTGCATTTAACCTTTTTTTTATTTCACCTGCAATCAAAAACAAAACACACTTACGGTATTCTTTCCTCCAACAGTCCCCTGAGTTTTCTATGTGAGAAAAAAGTAAACACAATGTTGGTGTATGAATGATGTTGCTTTGAATTCAATTTTGCAGCACAAATTACCGTGGCAGTAGGGATACCGGAACCATGGTGGGTGTTGTTTTATTGCGATAGTTTATCTGTACCCAAAAGACAATTTTTTCACCTTTAGAAAAACAGAAATGTGGCGAACAACCTTGCTTTCAGTGCTTTGTCTACTGGCCACTTACAGCACGTTATATAACTCAGGAAAATAACACGAGGAGACAGCCAAACCAGGGTTTTATTATGCGCAAAATGGAAGTTAAGGGTTTGGGAGAGAGGTATGTCAGAGCTGATCGCATAATTGGTGATGATCCCTCACGAAGTGCGCATATTCGACTGAAATGTTAGGTGGGAGCACTTGGGACACATGACCATGGCAGGGAAAGGGATTTAACGAACTGTTTGCGTGCACTTGATGAGGGTTTGTCTATGCTAATTGCTATTGCCTGTGTTGTAGATAACAGTCGGGTTTTCACATCCTTAGACCGGATCCCCGTCAGTAAATGGATTAGACGGAACGACTCTCATACATCCACAGTGTGATTCGTCTCAGCCAGACGTGTGGCAACTGTACATGCACCTATCTTTATCGGTCCCCGACTGAGCCAAGCTAGATGGTGTTCTCACATTCGATCCGCGAGGCGTTTAGTGGTATGATCCACGTAACTTGCGCCACAGGAGCAAGTAAACTGGTGGACACAAAAAGAGGGTAGTCTGTCGTTGATCTGTTATGGGAGAACGGATCTGGAGGAGGAGAATTTGCGCGATTCCGTTCAGAAATAACTATTTTCTACTACGTTCCTCAGTAGTTTGCTCATTGTTTTCGTAAGGGTGTCACCTTTGAAGGATAATGAAATGTAAACCTTTTTCTTCTTCACTGTCTTTTCATATTGCAATCTTATCTCTCATACGAGGATCGATAACTTCGTCTGGGTATCGATCTTTTAGGAACGTTGACTTAACTGTTACCAATTCATTATTCTCTGTGTCAGTAGGACAAAATCTGCTCATTTTCCAGCTTTGCCATGAACGTATCTCTCAATAGGGGGAGTAATGGTGAGCCCATAGCAATTATATCTTTTTTGACGATACAGGCAACCGTTGCACTGAAATTGAACATTGAAAGTGCATTGCAGGTGGGGTTTCCTTAGGTCATCCGCTGGAATTCCGATATTCATATGTTTTCTTTCAATGTATTCACACAAAAATCAATTGTTTCCTTTAGGGTAACATTGGTAAACAGCGAAGTTGCATCCAGCAAAAATATACGTATGTTGGTTGAGTCTAATGATTCATTCAAATCCACGAATTCAAAATAATCCCTCAGATAGTATTTTGCCAGTTCTATCCTTCGCACTGGCTCAATTAGTTTGTCTAGCCACTGCCACCACTTGATAAAACGAGTTACACATCCAAGATCACACTTAGCGGGCAGTCTTGTTTTTACACTTAGCTAATCGTATGTTAGGAAGTAATTGTTGAGATGGTAACTATAATATCCAATTTCAGTGTTGAAATAGAGACCACCATGCCAAATGACCCCAGTAATGAAGGATTACAATCTGGCAAAAAGTCACTTAGTATGATTTAAGAATTAACAAAATAAACCTCCCAAAATTAAACAGGGAGCAATAATTTAATACAAAAGCTGTCAAAAATGAGAAAAAAGCCGAATATCATTTGTGAACTTTCTGAGCTTTGGAATCGAAGTGGATGGATGACGTGGTTTTCCAAGTGCTTGTTGTTACTTTTAAGAACTGCGTCGCAAGCTTTGTTCAATACAAACCCTTGTGCAATGAAAAATAATCAAGGCAAACCCAGTAGTCACAAGGACTAGTTATTCAGACGCGTAAACCGGCGCCTTAAGCCGCACAGTTTAGAGTAGCAAACCACACGAGGCTCCTCTAGGTTTGCAAAAAGGGGACAAGATTGCTAACCACCAAAGGTTAGTTAGTGGTGACAGGGTTCAATCTTCTGACTCCATTGACAGTGACAGTGAAGTAATCAATTTGAAAAAATAACCTCTTTTAAACTGCCCAATAAAATACTGCTGGTATTATTCGACCAGTGTTGGAGCTGTTGATTAAATGGTTATAAAGATCGACCGTCCATACAAAAATTCATTGCACACACCGAAGTTGATGATTACAGTTACGACGATCATGAGGCTGTTGGTCCTGCGACTGATGATTCTAAAACGAATGATGCTGATGATAACAACGATGATGACTTAAATGATAACTCGGATGATTGCTCACATGACGATGATGATAATGTTGATGACTCGGGTGATCCTGATGATGTTCAAGTCAACTGAAGTCAAGTCAAGTAAAGCTTGATGCACCCAATAGGATGAATTGATGAAGATGATAATGATAATGATAATGATAATGATGATGATGACAACCGATAGCATTTTCAATTTTTCGAAGTTATCTCGTATTTGTAATGCTAATCACTCATCGATTTCACCTTAGAATATTCAGTTTTATTTTCGTTGAAGGATCTCATGAGACAGTTACACAGATGACTATTTTGAAATTGAATTTCGTTCGAAATGCGCTCCTTCTTTAAAAATAAACGCTACGAATTGCGATTAAAAGGCAGTATCGTGGAATGTTTCAAAAATTCACCGTTTCATAATTGGTCACCCAAACGAACTTAATTTGGTTTGTTTATTTGTACAATGTAGCGAACTGTATTGTTCAAATTAAATTTTGAACAACAGGAATAAACTAGGAATTAGATTGCCAAAAACATCAAGGAAGCAGGCGAAGCAAAAGTGTTTACTCAATATTGATTGATTTTTGCATTGTTTCCCTTGACAAAAGGCAAATGTGCACATACACATATCGATTGCCGTTTGTCTTAAACCTTTCTGTACTCAAACTCACTTTCTGCATTTGTGCATTCACACAGCGGCTTTGTTCCTGCGTGCCAGAAAAATAGATTTGAAATTTTAGTGCATCTGCTGGAAAACAGATTACGATGGATCGCGTTCAAATATATTAAATTAAAACAAACAGGTGGAGGAAACACAATAATATGGCAACTTGTTTGAGAAAACTGTGCTTGAATAACAGCCGTGCTCCGGTTCAAGTTCATTCATTGCGCTTAGAAACTACGTGGTATAATCACCTGTTAATCATGGTGCTACCGAATTCGACGATTTGATCTATTTCAATTTGTCACCTGCTGCTNTACTTTTATCTTCGTTGCTTAAAAGAGGTTTTGCAATCAAACGTTGGTATTCCTTCTACTGATTTTAGAGATGCTATTTCATCAAGCACGGTTGGATTCTATTATTTACTTTTGCTGCAAACTTCCTATATATACAGGTGTTGACCAAACTCGTGCAACATCCTGATTTTCATCCCATTTGTTCCTCTCAATGCTTCGTTTCTCCAACCTCATTCACGGGATTGAACATGATAGTGCCCCACATCAGATGCAATATATCTGATATAATACCCACTTATATATTTGCTTCTATTAGGCACATGCCAATAAAATGTACGATTTCGCGATTTCGATGATGTTTGCTGGTGCGTCAGTTGTGAACTAACAAAGTCACCGTAGAAAAGATAACTAAAATTTATTTATTGAAATGGCTCCTAGACTTTGCACAGGCATTGCACTTTCATCTCGTCCATGTTCCATTTGCCCTTCTTCATTTTGGAGCACTGAAGGCAGTAGCGTTAGCATGCAATCCACCAAGTTGACTGCCTAACAGAATTTGCCAGTTTCCTCTAATACACACCGCACCCTAATCAGGGAAGACCAATGTCAAGGCAGCTGATTTATTCCTGTTTCTGATACAGGAAAAAGTTTTCGATTAAACTAAAATCCCAACAGTTGCGAGGTATTTGAATGAATTTGACATGAAACTTGACCCCTCCAGAGATTGCATAAATGTAAAGAATGATATTTAATTAGGTTTTTTACTATCAACCCCAGGCGAGAATATATTCTAACCTTCATCTGTGAAAAATACGACTTCCGCGATTGCAGTTAAAGAGTAGCGCTTTAGGTAAACCTCCCTTATCAGTGCAAAACATTTTGCGATATCCAGATTGGTATGTACAGGAGACCATTAACAAGGCACTCATCATTTACTTCCATCCTAACTCATCAGGCGGGATGAATATTTACTTCTTTTGATAGATAAAACGAAATTCATTACAAAACTAGCTCAGTAGATCAGCTTTCACTATATACTGAATTACTCGTTGGGCACCAGTGAGATAAACCCATTGCCAAATGGACGGGCGACGACGCGATTTGAATTTGTTGGTAAAATCAATACACGCTCTGCTTTTCTGACCTTTCCATAACGGCTTTAAATCACGTGGTTTCAGCTACACTTTAAATTTAGCCATTTCCAAACGAAAACATGAGAAAAAACGGCTAATCAGCCCGACTATCCTCCAGATTGGTTTTGTGCAACTCTTCTCCGCTGCTATCAAATACAACCATCATCTTGCTTTGATATGGCCGGTTTTCTTCCTCTCGGTTTGTCTTTATGGAGAAATTTCGTTCGATATGTTATAAATTGAACTTCACATCGAAGTACTTCTACAAGACACTAGCTGAATCATCGGATTTGTATGTCCTTCGATCAAGTTGCCTCTAGGCTTCAATTATATACCAAACCATTTTGAATATATCATCCGGTATGGGTACGGTGATACAGCAAGATGCTTATTCAACGAGCTGCACACCTTAAGATCAACTTTCGACGATCAGCTTGTATGTTTCTTGGACTATGCTTTTAGTTCTTTCAGTATTGTAGATAATATGTGAGTAGTTTGTAGCCAAATAATTCACCAATTTATTTAAGTTAGAATATTTTCATTAATTTACTAACTGCACTGAATGAAAAGAGATAAGCAATTTAGAATACATAGGCTGAACTTAATAAGCACTGTCATGAAACAGGAAACATTTATTAAAAAGAATGAATTCTCGTGCTGCTTTGCTTAAAATATTTTCTAATTCTGAACTATAACTTTCGAACCACTACAGATTTTATCGCAAAGCACAAGGTCACGGAAATTCAAACGGCGATAGAAGAGAACCAAGAACATAGAAGTGGGAGATAAAATCAAGAATAAATATACTTTACGCTTAGCCATCAATATACAAGTAGGAAATTGGAGACTGAAATGCATTTCCAAAATGAGAGTGATGTTGCACGAGTCTGATTAACACCCATACATATATATTTATATGAGCCCAATAGTAGAAGGAATAAAGTCAAATGATCACACGTTTCTACTGTTCAGTTTCGAAATCACAAATCAAACAAATCATTCTAAATTTAGACCTAGAATTCCTCGTTTTTCTTCGAACGATATTTGTTCGACACAAAGCTAGAAAATCGCCCAGCTAAGTTTAATGTTGGTGCAGCGATTGGAACGTCGGATATGCACGTGCAATACATACCAGTAGCCAGCCATTGCTCCCCTCGCCAGCTGATGTCATTTGACTTGATACAATACGTTCTTGATTACTCATATAGATATGGTTAACTAAAAAGGTGACTGCTTATTTGCAGTTAAAGAATGACAATGGTTGCTTCAAAAACACTAACCAATTGTACCGGTATATTCAGTGCATCCTAGTGGTGACCCTAGGCTACAGGACTAGGCAAACCATGAAGAGACGCGTTTCAGTTTCTGGACAACGAACCACAGGCCGATCGTGCCGACCAATCAGAAGTCGTGTGGCCCAGACAGAAGCTGTATCATGTCAAGAATACAAGCACGTGATTATTAGATACTCGGATAACCAGTGAACTTCCTTTGTACATGTTATTAAATCCCCTTGATTTCTTTCAATAAATGAAATACAACTTCTGCGACCTGTTTCTTGCTGTCTGGGTTCCGTGGGATATTGCGTGCAAGTGCTAGTGCGACTCCCGTTTTCCTTTGCGTCCGTGATTCTTGATTCCTGATTCGTGGTTCGTATTTCGTAATTCTTCACTGGTATGCCATTTTATTGTGAAATTGGATGCCAATTGACGTGTGATATTATAAATTCGCTTACACTAGCGGAATACGAACTGAAGCACTTACTTATGGGCACAGCCTTGGCTTTACTCGATGAATCAGGAACAAGGTCGATGGTCCGACGCAATGCTGCAAACAGACAAATAGTTTAGATCGTTGATCAATTAAAGCGGTGACGAGAGCATTCATTCATTCACTCATTGCAAACACGGGATCCTTATTGAAGCCAAACGATTCCAGCTCAAAAGACAGTTGCAAATGAAGCATATATTGGTGCAGTCAGCCAAAAAGTGATCGAGTAAGGAAGAATGTGTCTGCTATTGATCGGGGTTGATCACTGTCTATGTGGAACATTTGTCCGGAATCGAGGTTACGTTATGGGAGAACTGCCACAAATTAGTTCACCGCACTCTGTCTGTTAGTCTGAAGCACACGCATTCAGTGCCATCGAGGAAAGGCTGACCCGTTCACACGATGGCGACGTGTTCCAAGCTATTTTTGATTCATACCGTGAGGATTCCCAAGCAAAGTTAGGTTTCTCATAACACATTTCAAATCTGGCTGAGAGTAGTGAACTGTTTAATGTAGAAGCCCTAAGAAGGAAAGACAATTATTCATTTGTCTCAAAGTTTTGAAAGCTTAGAACAATTTTTCACTGGTCTTCTCTGTTTACTGGTTATCGATTAATTAATTGTTACATGGAGTTACTTATAGGGAACACCGTGAAAAGCGGTGGTGAATTTTAGTGCACCTATCGACGAGTTGGTATGTTTCTTGTTTGATCTTAGCTCTTCCCTGTCCAACAGTCAACCGTCGGAACATTTGAGTAATGGTCCGTCCACTGTGAGCGATGGATAGAATCATGCTCTACTCGCATATAACAAGTAGTAGTCATCTTCAGAATGTTTGAAACCGAGTCACATTACAGGAGGCTAGTGTGCGGAGACGACCACCGTGTGACGTTCGGAATTATCTGGAAAAATGGGTTTTATTATGTCCTGCAGAGACAAAATAAAAAGCTGTTTGAATAGATACACGTTGTGTCACTTGGTCAGTGGATTCACTTAGCTTGTGAGACCTAATCAAGTCGTAGAGGCTTTACAACTGTACTTGTTAGTTTTACAATTCACGTTTGTTTGCTCTGTATATGACGAACTGTCCCAGGGAAATGAAAACAGCAACATTTTGGAAATGGTTTACGTAGTAGATATTAGGGTGTTCAGGTGACATTTAATCAATGACTATCTTAAGATATTGGTTATTGAACAGTAAAATCTATTCTTTACATAAACACTGTGTGCATATGGCTGCAACCTAATATAGTATGAAACTGCCGGGATGCAAATGTGAAACCATCTGCTTGAGAGCAATCGTTCAATCAGAGGACTGGCCCTGCCTCATACCTAGATCCAACTATTATATATGAGGTAGGTGCCTGTAACAACCTGATCGGTATCACCCGTTCATCATCGAACATATCAACTGCCCAGTCATCATTTCGTCGCTTTATTTCAAATTTATTCGTATGAAACTTCCCATACTCGTTTATTTTGCATCACAGCCCCCCGTATACAGGCTATCAGGTACCGGAGGATTGCCACACTATCTAACATTCAAAACCACCATCCAAGACTAGTGTATCCATGTTGGTTGCTTATATAACACTTAGGAGAAAGTGCAGGTGCACTTTGAAAATCGATCTAGGATTAGAGCTTTTTCCCTCGATGCGGTTGGGTTATGGAATACTGGCCTGTTTTCTCCCTGTCAGAGCGCGTATGCAGTGATCGAATGAAGCTATTTTTTGGCTTTCACGAATAAATCATCCTGACGGAAAAAATAGGTATCAAAATATCGACTGATGATATGTTGCCATTTGCTGCCATTGTAATTTGGGTCGTATAGCTCCTCATCCAGCTTGAAGCAAAAGATAACACAAAAAAGTGAAATGGGCCGTGTGAAAGGCCCTATCTATTACGGTGAAAACACTGAAAAACGGGCAGTATGTTTAAAAAGCTGGAATTGACAAGCTATGGTCATTTCGAAAAATATGGAACGGCGTTGTCGGTGCCATCCATATTGATCAACAGTAACAAACCTTTGTCCGTTCGGAAGAAAATGCACTAGAAATGGAACTTGTCCACATCAAGTAAAGGTTCATTTCGCGGTCAGTTTATTCGGTTCAACCAGAAACAGTATTTATGTTAGAATGCTTACGTTGACCATAGATAGCTGAAGCCATATTATGTATGGAACAAATAATCCCCGAACTGTATACCCAGAAACGTTTTTATCTAAGCTCTCCATCTCCCCTGGGTTCGCGATCACACACCCCCACCACCACACACGCACACATTTTCACACGGAACCCGCAAACAATGTGACATAACGAAAAAACCTGAAAGCAGATATCCAGGAATGTTGTGTGCAATATACATATATATCTACGTTTTAACATTGTCCTCGTAACCCCTGGGCGCTTTTTACTCTCATAAAAGGAGTCACGGGATGGTTATGAGTTATCGAAAACAACTATTCGTCGGAAATTGTGTTCTCAATTACTAGTCTCACAATTGCTGATATAGAAAATGACCGAAAAGGCAAACATATTCTTGGTTGGTGGGGGTGGTTCAGCGGTAAAGTCACCAAACAATCACCCTCGGAGAATGTGTTTTGATCAAACACACAAAACCGAATGACTCTTCATTATTTGTCCTATGACAGCTGTTTGATTGGCCGCTTTCACCTGCCTGAAACTTGTATCCTCCTTGTACACTCAATAAAAGAATGTAAAAAAAGGAAAAAGATATAAGTGACTTCGAAATTTGGTCAATTATACCATGAAATATGAGCAAACTTACGTTCCAAACGGAACAAGCATTGGGCTAGNCGGAACTGTTATTGGCGGACAAGTGTGTTTGTGTTTATGCGTGTGTGGTAGCAGGAAATAGAGATGTATTACGGTGTTTAGTCGGTCACGTGTTTAGAAGTTCGCTTCAGACTCGTTAATGAGGTGACTTAGAGAAATGGCCGTGCTTTCTTGCGTTTATCATACATAGGGCATATTAGTGATCGTCTTTGGCACAACTTTAAGGTACTAGTACTCCAGTGAACTGGTTTGGGGGACACCTTAAAATGTCCAACTCTTCATACTATTACGTATCTAGATGGGATGAACAAGATACCTGTAAACTGACTTGATCCCAAAGATGTTCTGATCGATGATGGCTGCTAATCAACGAAGATGTGGAATTTGAAATGGTGAAACACAAGAAGTTTCGTTCAAACCAGTCACAAATTATGCTGACTGCCATAACTGCGATTGTTGACTATCACTGTAATATACTGGAAATGTTTTGCCAAACTAACTGCCCCTAATCTCATGATTCTTCCACCAGGATTCCCGGAAAATCGTCAACGGCTGCACTGTAAAATTTCGGAACTCCATTATCAGGAATAATATTACACTATCTAACCGAAGTGAATAGTAGATAAAATATTTGCGATGTGCATTTTCGCTCATTTGAGATGATGAAACTGTATACCGAGGCTTCGGAATACCGACATAAATGACAATGGTTTGTGCACAAAATCCATCTTGACAATTCAAAATATTAGGATAGTATTTGAAAATACCTCACTAACATTACTGGCTGTTTCCATCAGCATTTCCGTTGACCTCATCAACACGGCCAAACCCACACACCTTTCAAACCTCATCTTGATGTTTGAACGACCACTAAAGAGCACAAATTTATCGATCAGATTTTGATGTGCCTCGATCAAAAAGACACACAAACAGCAAATACCGTGGCATATCTTGATCGTTCACCTTGCCAAGGAATGTGTGTGCGTTTGTCTCTATCTTTCCGACAAATCATATCGGGTCACGTTCCGCTAACATCAATGAATCATAAGCAATCGACGATTGAGCTACGTGATACTACAACAGCGACCACCAGCTACGCCTTGGGGAATTCAATAAAGCAGTAATCAATCATGCTTGACTGATACACGTCACATTGTTGTCCACTAATACATCCAGTCAGTGTGATGATTGCATAATAGCATTACATGAATTGATGTCAGTAAGTTTGTCTCTCAGAGAAAACGCCAACGAATTTTGACTTGTTTTATAACCACACCCGTGGACGTGTTGTGCAGGATGCGCATCGCACATTTGCCACCAGCGGGGACAGACCCCTGCATAGTATTCATACTATCTTAAAATATGGCCTGGTAGACATGCCCCAGCATTGGGCTCTCATGCTTGCGGGGAGCTGCTCTGACGCATCTGAGAGAGAATGGCGGATGCCGCGTGTAGGAAAATGTAACTGCTACCATATAATTGTAACTAAATATGATCATGATAATCATGGTGCAATGGTAATGAATATGATCACATACATAATGTACTCGAAAGTAGTAAGTTATGAAGACATTTGGCATCTCTCACCAACTGGAGGTTGACACATCGGCCACGGTTATTAATGCGTATTGCCAGTAGTAGAGAATAAAGCTTGAAGCTGGACTTATCTCAACTACAAAGGCTTCATGTATCAAACGAGTGAAGTTCAAAGTTGTCTTGTCAGACAGCTAGCCTCTCCATCAGCTGTATAACCCTATTATCTTATCGATCCATGTCATCTGAAACCATAGGAGAAATGAGTACGTTCGACAGTGATTTTCATGTGAAACAATTTTCAAGTATTCCTCAAGCATGCGGTGGAAGATGGACGAATAACTTACGATTATTGGTGCGTACCACTGCACCGCTATCTCCAGTTTTATCCTCAGATTTCAGTTTGATTTCTGTAATTCGAAGTTTAAGGAAAACTCTTGCAAAAGCATTTTACACGAGCAATAAGTCATTTCATTTGTCCGTCCATTAGGATGCGATTGGTGGAGCTCACTGTTCCGTGCGCCACGTGTTTTAACCCCAGCCCCATTACTCTAATTTGCTCTCTTGTTTTTATTGCCCAGAGCAAACTTCCAAACTGCTCACAGAGCACTAATTATATCACAGATAATTCAATCAATGATTCAATATTTCAATTCTTAGTAGTCAGCTATTAATGGGAACATAGACGTCGACGATCGCATAGCGATCTAATTAACACGGCTGAACTTCCAGTTTCAGAGTTGGATGGTCATTGTACTACACAGTACTAATGTTTAACAAACTTCGTAGGCTGGTGCTAACTTATATTACTAATTTTTTGGTTGGTCAATTCCTCCACACATAAACTATTCTTTCTGGGTCGGATATTTCTGTTCGAGAACAAGGAGATGACAAGTGATTCCGCTGGGGATAGTAGGAACTCGTTCAACAGCCTCCTACAGCCTCCTATTTGCGCTTAACGATTGAGTGATTCATTCTATTTTGTAGCATTCACAGGCAGCCTGGAGCCCGGCAGGGTATCCAGGTATCGTAGATTCCAGTGATTAATGAGACCGCAATTTATTTGCCTATATACACAGTCTACAGAGAACGTGGAACACTCACCGTCGTGATGTATGACGCACGATTTAGCTGTTGTGTGGTCTAATGCATCTATTGGACTACTCTTGTGCACATGGCATGCACATGCTCGATGTACACACACAGGCGCACATACAGACATACCAACATACACATACAAGACACGGACGTGACTCAAATGCGACCTTGATTACATTGACCAATCAGACTACAGAAAGTATCTGCTTGTTATTGATTGGCTAAGTGGAATGACTGGTAGGGTCAGTAACGGCGAATTACATGCTTTGTTATTGTACATGAATTACAATGCTACCGGTTTGTGCCTAATCGAAAGGGTTTACTTCCGTGCACATTATGCGTTTTATTGATTAAAACACTTACCATCATGATGTATGACGCACGATTTAGCTGCACAGAATGGGGTGGACAATTGGCTTAATAAGAACAAATTTATGACTAGCTGGCAAACTGGTACGCAAGATTCAGATGCACAATTAACCGGCTGACAAACCGTGCCTTTTCGAACTAGTTCACTCAAATTGTCCGAATGCTCCAAGTTATTCGATGTAACCAAAGTTTGCCTATTGACACTAGTATGCTTGCCTGCCTGCATGGGGAGCATGTTCATGGAGGGATGATGCCCGAAATGAATACTAGTTCGTTTCAACAGATTTATCAATAAACACCGTTTAGATTAGAGAACAAGTGAATGTTTATGTGGCCATTGACAAAGCGTTTGAGCATTTCTCCAGTGGGTTCGAAATGCGCCGTCAACCATTAGCAGTCTGTCTCATCGGGCAGAACATCACGAATTATCGCCGAGGGTTTTGACACTAGTCACATCAAATCAGTTAAGCCAAGTTAAGTATTCCCTTTATACACCGCGAAAGGCGAATATTCAACAGCCACATAGTCAACCACGATTCTCAAACAAACTTATTGCGGAATTACGGTAAACGAGGAGAAAAGAAAACAATTTACGATGTGAGTGAGTTAAGTTGCGTAGCGATGCGTTCTGGGCTGACGAGCAATCGGGCAAGATAAGGCATCACAGAAAACCGATAGGCAGTCGTACATGCAAATATACACTTATATCGGGAACGGGTGGAAGATGAGGATACACGCTCCATAAGATCTTGATGTAACGGATGTGAAGATTGTCAATGGTTTTTGTTGATAACGAAAAGCATGACTTTGTAGGTTGTGAAGTGATAAACTGACAGGGAGTTTCACGAGAAATCCCGCTACCCCTTGATAGATGTGTTGAGGATCTGGAAAGCAATTTACAGTCCTTTTTGAGCACCCATGTGAAACATTACAGCGGACCCGTAGAACCATAGGGGTAAAACACAGGCAGAAAGAAAACGTTTGATCAAGAAGCGAGGGACAGATAGTGTTTTCAGTCGTAAGACATAAAATGATGGTTTCCTGACCTTTCCAAATACAGAAACAACTTGGTCAAACCGCAGACGTTTTGGTTAATTAACACACCAAGATACTTGACATTTGGGGGTTGGACAATATTATCATCTTATATGTATAACGTGGGACAGGATTCCAGGAGATTGGCATTGCGATTCCCTCTGTGAAGTGAGAGGGATTGAGAGTTATGTTATGCTCTGCGGATCACTCAGTAAGGTTAGTAAGGTCAAGTTGTAGGGTGGGGGTGACAGATGCATCAGGGTGGGCAAATTCCGTTCACAACATCGTCCGCATGCTTGATGAGCAGGGAATTTCGAAAAAGAGGCATGCGTTAAATATAAGTGGAAAAGATAAACGGGGATAGAATGGCACCCTGTAATATGCCTAGTGTAGAAATTGAGGAATAAGAAGAACGACCAAGGTAAAGTGTGAACTGTGATCGATTCGTGAAGTAGTTAGTGAGTGCCGCAGTTGCGGTTTGTGTTATTCCATTGGGAGACAAAATATTTAACAAATTAGATCTATTAACACGATTGAACATGTCACTGTAATCCAAGAAACAAATTCTGACAGCTTTCTTCTTTCCATCAAGTGCTGATAGAATGTAGTGAACCAGAGAAGCTAGCGCACCTAGTGGAGCGAGAGCGGCGGTATGCAAATTGGTTTTGGCCCTGCGCATTCATCTTAGATGACATTCCCTGAATAATCTCTGAAAAAGCTTCAAAGCAACAGACGTACATGCAACGGGACGGAATTTTTGAGGTGCTTCTTTTAGGCACTAAAGCGATGGAGGCAGTTTTTCAATAATCCGGTATAATTCCGTTTTCCAAGCACTAGTTAACCAGAACTGTTAACACTGGCAAAATTGTGTGAGCGCACTGCCTAAGGATGACAGCCTCCAACCTGTCGGGATTGGGTGATTTATTGGGTGTCAGTGTCATCAGATACTTCAGAACATATTTTCGTTGAATAGTAAAGGGTTATTTATTGCTGGGGTCAATCTTTACGCTGGTGATGACCGGCCCCTTCGTTAAGCGTTCTATTTAGCTCCTCAACGTCAATTGCTATTCAAGTGCGATCGATGATTGACCACTCAATTGCCTGTTGGTGTTCCAGGTCTCCCGGCAGGTTTTGTTGTGCAGGACTGTGCGAGTGTAAATGCCGTTCAGTCTATGTACCTTACCTTTGATAGCAAGACATAAGAGTTTCACAATTTGATGATCTTTGCATTTGTATAACATTTCCCTGCTTCGATCTAACTACTTCAGTTGAAGGGATAAGATGCGATCAAACCGAAGGTATAGCGTCTCCCGAGAGCTGCGTATATCGTAGCAGAAGTTTAGATACTGTGTAAGATGATCACAGTTGATGGAAGGATTAGGGTGATAGTACCCACAGAAGTCCGTCTGAGAGACCATCAAACTGAGCTTCTCTAGTTTCCATTGGTTACATTGACGTTTTCTTCTTTTTGTGTCTCGGCATTTTGTGAACGATATAGGATTGACCTTGGTGTACACTTTCGGGTAATACTTTAACAAGGGTATGGTCTGAAGATCCAAGACGGGAGCGGGCAGATACGGAGAAAATACTGGCGTTATTTACAAAACACTTGTCTAAATGAGTGTTTAGCCTTGTTGGGTAGGTCACAATGTTTGTCAAACCCAGAACAGACAAGAAGCTGAGATCAATCCGATTGAAATAACCACAGATGATATATAGCGAGAAATCAAGGTAGCTCATTAAACCTGTGGAAATAGTATCGGAAAAATGAAGAAATACATCTGAGAGACAAGAAGAAGAATGCTAGCTAGCTAAGATAGTGGATCGATAGTTACTGAGGTGTTTTGGCTTGCATTCATTTACGAAAGGACATACGGAATAAGTGGAATGAGAAAATGTTTGTACCACATTCTTGCACCAATTATTATTACTATTAGTCACCAGGGCTTCTCCACGCCTTTGGATACTTTGCCTAACGGTTGACTAGGTATCCAGCGAAGTCATCAATTTTGGTGATTGGTAATTAATTGTACTATATAACCAGATCTCTTGTAATAGAATTGTGCCTATGTTGAAATATGCCATACGCTGCACAGGGTCAAATATATATATATATATATAAATATATATCTGATAATTTTCCAAGCAACCAACGGATTTTGTTGCTGATAATGATGAGTATACAGAACTGTGACAAAGCTCTCTGACCTCCGAAGGTACTGGAGGTCAATTGGAATTCTTGAAATTTTTATTGAGGAGTTATGGCATTTTGCGACTAGCGTCATTGTAATTCATCGTAATGTGTCTATGGAAATACCCCACAAAGCAAATTTATTCATAGAAGCAACGGGAATGTCAGTGACTATGCGACAATGATCGGTCGGAAAGCAACAGCTCTGCCAAATTTGAAAGCCACGCCAAGTTCTGCGTCAAGTACTATACATACTATTATAATCAATGCAAAGGGGTGTTTCAAAGAAGTGTGGATGTGTCTTGAGCTACTGGGACCTCACAAAGCTGAATAGAAAGAGTGTGAATAGTGCATTTCCTACCACTTACGTGTAGGTTTCTCGGGTTCTGCAAAAGGGCGCGATTGCAGGAACAGTTGAACCATCCAAATTAAGAAATTTCAAATGCAGCAGACAAAGGCTTCGGGAGCAGCCGGATTTTTACGACGACAATGAAAGTTTTTCCAACAAACCGTTCAGGTAAAGGTTCAACTCGTTTGGCACTGTGGGATAGGTGATTCGACTGAGTGAAATATTACCGAGAACTGATTTGCAAACCAGTTATCGTCTTAATGTGAATAACTTCATTATCAGTAGGGTACATCTGCCGTCAAATCAGAGCTTTTTATGCCGGAACCATAGTGTGAAAAGGCCTACGTGTCATCTCAGTTCCAATCGGCCCACATTGAAGCTGAATAAAATAGAAAAATTCATGTTTGTTCATATTATCGTCTTAAGAGATGGACAGTCAGTATAATACAGGTTACTATATGTTAGCGATAGTCGATAACCTCTTAACCTCTATTATTTCGACAACAGGCACGCTGCGAATGGTTATCTAAATGTGTGTTATTTACTTACGGGCGGTGGTGTCCCGGTGATTACGTCACCAACTTATCACCTCGCGGATGTGCGTTCGAATCCAACCACCACCACGGCCCAAAATTCCCCATCAGGTATGTTGAAAGGCAGCCGTTTGATAGGTCACTTCCCTCTTCCTGAAAATTCTATCTTTATACATAATCAATAAAAAGCAAATGAAAATGAAAATGAAAAGTAGTGACGTTACCAGTTATTCTACTTGTCCATTTACTATTGATATTTTTGAACTGTTTGTATATGGAGTACTATCATCACACAAATGTCTAAAAGGAATGGTGCAGTTCATGCTCACCTGTAGGCGTTTCTGAATGAATGGGATCGTAGAGAATGCAAAAACTGTCTTCTTCAGAAGTCTCACTTGCAAAATTTGAAACCGTATCATAAAGTTTAAAAGTTCACGACTGACATGACGTTTTGTGAGAACAACCGTATCCCCCCTAATGAGACATTACGAAAAAAATCGATTGCAATGAAGTATTTGTTCCCATTACCAGATGTTGTCCTAACCGATTGGCATCCCCAATTAAGCAGTTCACCGGAGAATTAGGTACTATAAGTGAATTCTCTCAGACTGACCATAAACAGACTCTGTCTGATCTGATTTTTGTTAGTTAGTCAGTTAGTGATCAGTTACCCAAGTGCAATGCAATTTCCACGTTTCGCAGTTCACGTTTCGAAGTTCTTCCCGGCTACTGGTTGTTGTGGCACCGATTTCGTTGACTTTACCAATCCGAAACGAAAATGAGTGAATATTGTAATACATACAGAGAAGGTTGCTTGACTATAAGCGCTTTCAGGATCACACCTTGATATTATTCTAAAATGTGTCCCCCACGCACTTCTGAGAAACAAATGGTTTGAATCTGTTTTGAGCACAAGGGCCAGATAGATGTCTTTACCGTATTCCGTCATGGAAATCCTTGGTGTACGAATCTAATGACGAAGAACTGTCGTTAGAATTAACTGTGCCTACTCGGACTCCTTGACCGAGCTGTTTTTTTACTCCTCACAGAACGATCGAGCTGGAAATGGTGTGGAGGACGTTGAAACATCTCTGTAGTTAGAAAGGGCCACAATTTTAAAGAAAACATTGAAGGTAAGCTGTTGCAATAATAGTGTACAATTATAATTCACAGTTTTCTGTTGCGATTTCGCCAAATCTTTGAAGGTTTTGAGTACATAGTCAATGTGACCCGAATCGGGTTCAGCTAGAATAAGAAAAAAGTGAAATGAAAAGATGAGAAATGTCTTGAAAACCATAGAAAAATAAATATCTTACGGTTTTCATCGAGCTTTTGTTGTTCGTCAAAAATTATCGTACTAATGTTTGTCAGACCTGCATAATTAAGACGAGAAAAGATGGTTAATTTTGATGAAATCTCTGTAAATCGAAATGGTTTTTCGTTACTTTATGGTATCACCTAAGAACAGCAAACATTTGACTCAATTTCTTAATGGACATCTAATTCAGAATTGGTAAGAATCCAGTGTTGTCCTCAGTTTGGAAGCACCATTCCTCCGATTTACTCTTCTCGTAGAATTCTCAGTTAAACCTAAGTTCTACGCACGTAAAAAACTTGATTGCTCACAACAATGTGTGTTAGTGACTCATAGCAGGTAGGAATTTCCTGCGGTTCAAACCTAAACCAACGTGATGCACGAGTTGCATACTCTCTCGTGGACTAACTCACACCCTTGGCAAGATTAAATTCACCGAGCTCACAGTTATTCTCACGTTACGACAGCAGCAAATAAAGGTGGTGATGGCGCAGTGGTTTAGTCTCTGTCCCTGGCGTGCTTTGAACCCTATGGTCTGAGGTTCCAGCCCCGCAAAACCGCCACCCAACTATGGTGGTAGGTAACTTTGCTGTCGCCCGGTTCTATACTAAACCCAGACTAGCGGGGCCTTATGTGGTTCACCGCTCCAAACCTCGAGGTTTAGGTTGCCGGTTACTACCCGTGAGCAGCAGGTCTTCCTGACTATGGGGTTCGCCCCGACTTCTATTCATCCAACACTGGTGTGTAATAAAAAAATACAGAGGGTTCGGTGTATTAACCGTTGATTCCAATCCAAAACCTCACACCAAATCAAACAGATCAACAGATAGTTTGGTCCCTCCTGTTCACAGATAAACCTCTTTATTGATTTCTGATTTTCGTTTGAAACTACATTTGTTACTCTTGATTCGTTGATCGACTCTTTGATGAAAGAAGGACGTTCTCTCACAAAGATGCCTTATCGGGAGGAAGAAACTCGAGTTTGGTGCTTCGCCAATGTATGGTATATAATGTACAATATTCAAAATCGCACCGTATGCAATGAACTATAGGTGTAGAAACTACGTACTAAGTAGTGCATAACGGATAATTTATGAACTTTAGCTTTCACAAAATTACTGTCCACTTAACTACGCGTAGTGTCTCTTTCCGATCAATTATCAATCACAATTGTCTATCGCTTTCATGGAGATATATTTGCAAATACCTGTAGTGCTCTCCATTACGAGGTTGCAGGTTTTCTCAGTCAATAGGTGCTCTCGTCTGCGCGATTCTTGCTAAACTAGTGTGAGTTAGATAAGATATATATATATCTGTTATTTATGTGATGAATTCGTCGTGTAAGTAAAGCGTGCTCAGAAAAGTTTGCAAGCACCAGAAAGTTATTTCTGCCTGGCTAGGTTTCATCGGATGCCTGTTCGTCTGTCTCTCTGTCTGGCCGACTGCCAGACTGACTAAGCGACTGAATGACTAGCAGGACGATGGTGGCCCGGTGGTAATGTCAACAATTTATCGTCCAAGAGGATGTGTTTGAATTCCACCAACACCACATGAATTCCCCTATTGTCCGTTGTATGGTAGCTCTTTGATTGACCGCATCCCTCGTTCTGAAAATTGTATCATTATGTTTTCAATAAAGCAAAGAAGAAATTAAAAAAAAGACTGACTGACAAGATTTACTATGCTCTAAATATTCGTCAGTTTTCCTCTGTCGGCTTACCTGACACTCATATCGTCTATCTGCCTCTCACTGTTAGTCAACTGGATTCACTCTTTATCACCCCACCCATTTGCTTGAGTACCCATATAATTTCAATCCACAGATTACCAAAAAGAGACCAGAAACATTACCAACTGAAACGATGATTTCGACTTTGCTCCTCATCAAGTCCAGTAAGTCGATTGTTCCTGAGATGCCACACAACTCAAACCAAATCATACCAAACCAATATTTTTCTAAGGTGTGGCAGGCCTTAGGAAAGCTCGGTACCCAATGAGTTAAGGCACGTAACATATTGTGCAATTCGGTTTTGTAACCGGTTGTTTGATTTGGACGACCTTCCAAAATAAATCCCTTGATTTCCCCTGCCTCCTTCGAACAGTCCGGGTACGGAAGATACATTTCTCTCGGATGCATTACAATCTATTTGATATTGGTGATACTTCTTGCTGAACCAAGACAATGGACTTTGACCTGCTCAACTTTGGGTAATGCACATGAACAAAAGTGGGCATTCAATAGAATCATTCAGTTAAGCAACAGTTGAACGGCGATGGAAAATATTTCACGACTTCCCTTTTTTATACCCACAAAATTCACAATACTTTCTACTATAAAGTTCAATAGTTCTTCTTTTGACATTGAGACAGCGTTAAACTGGGTCACTTTGGTGTACATTGCTCAGTCAATCCCCGCGAGTATGTGGCTCGCTCGGGTGAAATCATCCGAACCAAAATACGGTTTAAAGTGAAAAAAACTGTATTAGACCACGGATACACTTGGGAATCATTTACCGGGTTAAAAAGTAATATTCATTAAGATGGGAATCGAAATACATTCTAGATTATTGAGATACGATGGCTCAGAAAACAGGTTCAGGATGCACAAAAAGTTTCCCATTCTCTCAAAGTATTCTCGGCCAGCATGTGCACGCAGTCCCATGCGCTCAAACCGTTTCGTGAAACAGCTTGATCATGCCGATGCGGGTAATCCTTCGACCAGTTCAATGAAGGCTCCTACTGCAGCTGTTGGTGACTCGTATAGAATTCCACGAATCATGCCCCTGACATTTGGTTTCACATAAAAGGCACACAAAACCAGTTCTGGACTGTTGGATAGGAGACTAACTTCCTGGGTGCGTTCTATAGCTAGAAGATCACCGAAGAAATTGCACCTGTGTACACGTGTGTTGTCATTGTGCAACAAAGTCCCTCGTGCGCGAGTCCTAGGACGACATCTGATAACAGCCTACAACACTTTCTGCAGACAGTGGGTGGTGTAGCAGCCTTCGGTGACTAAGCTTTGATGTACGAGAGGTACAGTAGCCACATGACTGTTTTTGGCCATCTGGTTTGCCACACCGCGTTTGCGTCGGAATTTCTCAAGCAGCGCCCCACCAACCGGCGTCCATTAAAAATAATGTTATTTGGTTTGTGGATCGAAAACTGTACACTCAGGTCTCATCACTATTGACGATCTCCTAAACTGCATTAAAACGTCCACCATCAAAACTGGCAGGCACGGTTTGATACCAACTCACCCAAAATGCTTTCTGTTCCTCACTGAGTTGATGGGGCACCCAGCGTGTGCAAACCTTTCTGAGCACCAGTTCCTTATGTTGGAAGGTGCAGATTGATTCCGGTGACATTCGCCAGCTGGGACACTGTCACCTGCACATCCTCCTTTACCATCGCTTACACAGCAGCAATGCCGTCCGTTGTGGTATCCTCCACAGGTTGACTAAACGGTGTCTCATCATCCAGGGACCGACTATCACCGTGGAATTCCGCAAACCACTCAGAAATAGCGCTTCTTGGAGGTTCGTCACCACCAAAAAGAGCTCACAAACAATTAACACTTTGATGTTGTTGATGCTTTAAACCACATTTATAATCGTAGAAAAATTTATTGCCCACCAATGACACCGACTGAGTTCCATCCTTACAGTCTCAGTTGAACGACCTGCGTATGGCTTGTGAGCTATATACTCGAGTGTTTTGATATTTGGTTCTGTGCGTGAATTGCAATCATTGAAGAATATTTACAATAGATTACACGTTCATGTTTTACTTTCCCGGTTATCTGCATGGTCGACGTGTACTGCACATACGGAAACATTTTTCTCAGCCCCCCTCGTACATCAAAACGGGGGAATTCATAATAACCCAATGAATAATTGCAACGAATCAAATACGGTTTTTAGTGGTACAACAGCGAGATTGATGTTGTAATCCCGCCTGGATCAAATGCGTCAGTTGTGGCGGTGAATAAGCAAAACTTGACAATGACTAGAGCGCATCTGGATGACTTACTTTGTGAGCTTATTTGTTTGTATGTTTCACCGGTTTCCACGTATCGTACAATCGCTTCGATGACTAGAACAAAGCATAACAAATGATAAATGAGACTGGGCTGTTTCTGACACCTATTATATTTCTTGTTATTGAATATCATCTCAGGGTGACAGTAGCTGAAACCGCATAAGTGAGTTTTGCAGTCTTACAATGAGAGGAATATTTAGCTTCCACCTATGAGTTCGGTATGTGGTTACCGGCTCCTCAAAGATCCATGGACAAAATGTTACATCATATTGTCAAAGTTGAGTACCACATATTTATAAATCAACATGGTTTACGTTTACTTAGTTACACGGAGTGAACATTATAGATGCACTGGAGTTCTACACAATTGGATTGGTTGTGTGTTTGATGTTTGACTGAAGAGGAGGCGGTTGGTGTATTCTGACGGCATTCGAGAGCAGATTGAGAGATTTCTTATTGTGACTGTTGAAGAATTCAAGAGACATTTGAGCTATTAGACCACTCGTCACGAGGCTTTCGTGAACTTCTGAACTTTCGTCTCGTATAATTCTATTTTCCCTTGTATACATATCGTTATTCTATTAAATAGCTTTCCCAAGTCTGGTATTGGTTATATGAAATAAATAATATTGGTATATCAAGGAGAGTGTGTGTGTGCCGATCGACAGCACCGTGCGGATCCGGGCCGCCAACCGAGGATGTACATTGGTCATTCAGCTGCATACCGAATGCTGTGAAATTCTCAAATCAGATAGAGTTACACAAACTTGTCACGATTAAGGTGATCAGGAAACACATTTTCCAGCTACCTCAGACACATGCAGAAGAGGTGTGGCCCGAGCGTCCAGAATTCGCCATTCACCATTCACACTTCCACACTAATGGTTTTGATGGGACTCATTTAACAGAGCTCAATCCCATTATTATATCTATATATATTTCCATTCCACCTAATCGTTGACCAATCTCTGCACAACCTTTTCCAATACTAGCGGTAGAGGTTAGCAAAACAATCATTAAAAATAATGGAAATTAATATCTGTCCTGAAAATGTCAACCACAAGGCAATTCGTTACAGAACGGAGCGAAAAGTGATAAGTGACCAGAAATCAGAGGATATACATATTATCTATTAATTTTGCGTATCTCATCAATTAGGCTAGAGAAGTTATTAAAATACAATACAATACAAATACGAACGCTCACTTTCTTTCACCGCAGGTTCTTGACTTGGGAATTCCTGGAAATGTTCATCTCTTACTTGAGCAACCGATTCTGTACAATAGATAGAATATGAATTTCGTCATTTTCTTTGCGGCAATATATTTTATTCTACAGTCGTTTCATTTGATTGTACATACAAGTGGAAGCCTGTGGTTTTACTCATTTGTTGATGTTCTTCCTCAAATTTCGCAGGACAACAATATTTTTAATTCTTTCCATCTGGTGCCCTAATGACAATATATATCCCGCGTAGGTTTTCCCCAAAAAGGGGTTGATGAAAAGTGAATGTATCTGTTCTGCGCGTGAGCTCTCGACATAGCTGACGTTCCAAACCCAAAATATGATGCACTCAGTACTTACTACTATTGTGCTGTACTATTCACATTTGTGAGTAGTATGCAACTGAAATTCGATTGGCAGTTTCTTACATAGGTCAAAAATGAACGAGGCCTGTTGGAGCGAATTGCTGTATTTGGTATGGTAACTACAAGAAGGCACAGCCACTGTTGAACTGTCACATTTATTATTATCCTGTTGACTTCACAGGCTCCAACGATCCACGTAGAGTGACGAGCAAAAAGCCCGGAAGACGGTGTCTTTCAACAAATGGGTTTCTTCTACAAAAGCGGTACTGAAATACAGATTACAATAGTGTAAAATATGCAAACCTCAAGCTGTGGCACTAGCCGGTTAACAAACATCGGAATCTGTGAAGCCAGTAATTCGATAAGAAAGAACTGCGAGCAAGCGGGCGCGCAGTGAGATGACAATAGATCGAATACGCCGAACAGTGTTGAACGAGATCGCATGAATCTGTGTGTTGGTCAATGGTGGGAAGTGGCCTAGAAGGAACCAATCAAAACACAATGGCTGTGAATGTTAGTCTTTAGGGCCCCCGTGACAGGACAGTGCGGTAAATCGGTGTAGATTTGTGCCTGTGTGTGTGTGTGTGTGTGTGTGTGTGTCGGAGTCAGCCGATCATGGGAACGGGTCGATGAGACGGGTCGATGAGACGGGTGAGACCGACGGCGGATAACGTAATAGAGCAAACATACTATACTAAACATAGTACTACATACAGTATGTGTAAACGGCGTGGAGAACAGTCATAGAAGGCACGGATCAACGAGGGGATGAAATCAACAATACACGGCCAAAGGGAGACAATAGACTATGGGATAGGGGTGCTGGGTGTATGTGTGTGCATGTGAAGAGTGTCACTATGGGACAGAATTTATTCTGCATATCTTGTGTTTGTTGGGGGTGGATGGGTGAGGGTGAGGGGGAATTCGGAAGACATTTTGTTTTGTATGTATGCCAATTTCCTGATATCCTGACCGTGATTCATAATAAAGTACTGTCCACGTCCAGGCACCGTCTTTTGGATTTATAATACATACAATCTTCACACGTTTCTTTGCGGTTTCAAGGGAATTCCAAGCATTTAAGTTTATCACATTTGGTATACTGATGATGTACCTCACTACCGCATGGGGAACACAGACGAATTTCGATTGTGACTTTGTCCAGTTGGAAAAATATCACCAACTTTGTCCGTAAAGGTGCGAAACACTTGTAGTCTCACCCCGATAAAACGATTTCAATATCCTATTACTTGAGAGGCAAGGACAGCAATGTTTCCTTCAGACCTTATCTCTACCATGGTCAGTAGCCAAGCAACCAACTGATGCGAGCGTGGGAACGGGAAAAATGTCGTAGTCAAAGAAAAGTCCAATCAAATTATTGATACACAGAGTAATAAAATCCACCTCGCACAGGATCAAACAATATTAAATACTCTATCTATATAAATGTGAATGGTTAGTTGATGAATTTATCAAAAAAGTAGCTTGTTTCGCCTATTGGATTTTATTTTCAATGTCAACCCAAATTGTTCCCATACATTGGACTTTGTGGAACAGATTTCACAGGCGAACCAGGTGAGGTAGAAAATGAAACAGAACTTGATAATCAGTACCACCAACAAACAACATCGTGAAATGTAGTTAGTAGGTTAAAAAATGTGTAATTTTCGGACTTCGTATGAATTATACGTTCAGGTCGTTTCGGGTCTAGATATACACCATTTGTCTTTTGTTTCAATGATCATTTTCGTAACACCTGCATTGGATTCGTTCATTCTGGAATTTCATCAAACAGCAGGCGGTGGACAAGCGTTCTTCCTTAATCTATAATATCTCAACAATTTGGGGCTTCTTAGATGCATGAAGGATAATTTTCTTCTCTACAAACTCAATGACATTCTTAAAATAGTATCTTAACATACAAACACCTTATTGTTGAATTAGTGCAACTAAGTGGACAGAGTCCTATTTGATTCAGTTCTGTTTGATAGACTTACCATAGGTGCTGCCACCTGGTCGTTTCAGTGTGGTCAGTTTTCCCAAGAAAATGCGAAGTACTTAAAAGTAGAAAACACACATAAATGGGGAATAATGTTGCGATGAAAGCAACGGATTTGCTGATTCTACAATGAGAGGACAAAATTCTTCATATAAGAAAAGGGTGGCAAGCCCCTACCAAAAACTAACCCAAACATTCTTCGAAAGCTTCAGTATGATTGGGCCGGGGCAGATTGTAACGGGTAAACTTTCCATGGCACCTCAAAAATGCTCTTGTTTAGTAAATACCCTCCGGTGAGGAAGCTCTACCCACTGCCTTCACGTGGCGAGATGTATGACTTCGATCTGGTTGGAGAACCACTGTCTGTTCAACCAGGAGAGGTTAGGAAAAGCGCTTCTTACAAACCAATCAAACGAGACGTATGGATAACACACACACACCAACCGGATAATGGACATTGGCTCCAGTAGTCACTGAGATATACAAGGCACCTTTAGCATTGAACTCCGCCCTAAGGTCATGAATACTGACTCGTAATAGATGGTGTTTTTCACCCATTGCTACGCTGCCTCACGAGGCAGGCTCTGGACAACCGGTGGCTCCAAGCTTGATACTTTAAATCGGTGGGTCTGCTTCTGAATTCCCCGGGGAAAAATAACCCCCTTCAAGGCCGGTAACCTGGCGGTATTCTGCCTGCTTTCAAGTCCTAAACCTGTTTCTTCGTTATAAAAATTATTGTACTAATCAGACGCGTGCGAAATATATATATATATATATATATATATATATATATATATATATATATATATATATATATATATA
>UZAN01040267.1:0-11975 GCA_900618425.1 Echinostoma caproni
GAACATAAATAAGGTCCAATTGTAATTCGCATGAAGTAACCGATGATATGCGAAAGAAATGTCACCGCAGCAGACATCTTGCATAACATTACTCATCTTTTTTCAAATTAATTCGGGGAAATCATTGTTTCAGGTTCATCATTAGACAAAGTTTGCCCGATTCCTCGTATGATTCCCGCGTTCAAATAAGCTGAGTGCACGGGAACTACTGTGTAATTGTAATAACTTCTGTAAGCATAAAACCAATATTTCACCTAAAACTATACAAATTGGAGAGAAGGAGAATTTATTCTCCCTTCCAAAACGTTTAACGAAGTCTGTGAAAACTCGTTCTTTGTTAACTAGAACACATGCTCAAGAGGGTACCGTGGATTTGCGACATATATTTATTCGAGATGGATCAGAACGGTATTGGGATCCATAGTGGACGGCTGGGAACAACAGGCAGTTAAATCTGTATGTAGCAGATGTGTGGAGTCGATAAGAATCTTGTGTGCAAATTTTTCACATGCATTTAAATGAATTTCGCGCAGGTTAGTCACCAACTCCTACAGGGGGACTGAAAAGACGCGGCTGATGTTAGTCATTCCACGTCGAAGCAGTTTGAAGTATTTTAGTAGGAGACTGGAGAACAAACAGGTAAACCAATAATGTAAAACGGGGAAAACACACTGGTAAACGAATTTAGAGGTAATTCATTTTTGAATACAAAATGGACGAAGTTTACGGATATGGAAAGAAAGTTGTTGAAGTTTACTGGCGTTATGTGAGGGGTTCAATGAAGAGTAACATCCATTAAACAACCTAAGGTATTTCATAAAATTTACGCAGGATACAGGTTCGGAGCCAAGCGGGACGGATTTATATTGGTAAGAAGAATTTTATAATGTAAGGAGACATTTGAAACATTTTGAGGGATTAAGAGAGAGGCCGGATGTGGCGGAAAATTGTTGAACGTTTTCCAAGTTGTCAGAACATTGTGAAAGATCAGAAGAATCGGAGATGGCCTGATATAAAACCACATCATCAACATATTTAAAGATAGAAGTAGTTACGCTATCAGACAAGTCGCTAATATCCGTAAAAATTAAGTATGAGCAAAGGATTGAACCTTAGAGTTCATCAACGATTTGGACTTCCTCCAACCTAACTTGGTACATTTATTTCTCCTGGGGAAGTAATCAATCAGCAAGTCAAGCTAATCACTGCCTAGGACTACCGGAGATCTCTAGTTTAGGAAGAAGTGAACGAGAAATAGCATCAAAATCAGATGAGTATTCGAGAACACGTTTCGCAAAGTCGCTGAAGGATTTGGTAATTTAATGTAAAAGTGAGGAAACTGCATCTAGCGTGTATCTGTTTGTTTTATAGGCAAACTGAAGAGGATCATACGGGACATCAAGTGAGGACTGAATGCGCGTAAGGACAACCCGTTCTGCATTTTTAAGACCAACAGAAGTTAAAGGGATAAGACGGAAGTGTTTAGTTAAGACGGTTGAAGTATCGGATTTGGGAATGGGACAACTGTTACCGGTTTCCAACAACCTGATATGGACCAGGTTTTAAAGAATGTGTTCAAAAATGATGCTTATATCTCGCTGAGGGAATAGGCTCCATATCGCAGAAGGAAAAATGAAAGACAATCGGGACCAACAACGCATGTGATTTTCACGGTACGCAAAAGATCAAAAATCTCTTCTTTCGAGATGGCCTCTTGTTAAATGGCACCATCCAGAACAAATATCCTAATAGCATTGCTTGATAGTTGCATAAATGTCCAAATCGGTTGTACAATCCGGAGTTTTGGGTTGGGTTCCATGCAGTAATTTTATACCAAATTAGCGTACTGTCGTTACGTTACAGAAGATGGAGGTGTACCACACCTGTGATCAGGTTGGGGTAATACTTGACAACCGCCAAGTCTCTAGATTTCTGCAATCTTCTGAATAATTTCATCAGGGAAGATGCTATTCTGCCTATATAGACAAACAGAGTCTCAAAATGGCGGCATAAGTTAAACATGCGGTTTACCGTTTTAGTGAATAAATTTGACTGCATTATATATAGAAGGACAGGCGGAAAAACACGAAGAAATAACACTAATGGATTCTTTAGGAAGAAGAGTGTTTTTGTCGGAGAGATTGCTGAGGCGAATAGTGACTTGGTTGGATCTTGTGAATGTATTGTGAACGGCAGGGGGAGTACACTGTAGGTCTTTTGAGAATCAAGGCGTGATCACTAGTGGAAACAGATGCTGTGGGTTCTGGGGTGAAATGTTCTGGGTGATTATTAATTACCTTGTCTAAAAATGAATCAGCTTTTGTGGGGGATAAGCAACCATCAGTTAGGGCAAAGAAAATTATGGGATAAGTGGATTCATGACTAAAATCACCAACAACGATGTGGAGACAAAAAACGGTATAAGTGCATCAAAGAAGGATGAAATGTATAAATTTGTAAAGATTGTGCTTCTATATCGCGAAAATCTAGGGGAAAATTGAATAACTAAACAGTCAATACAATCAGCAGAATAACCAAAACAACTTCAGACTTGCCACTCTATAAGTGATTGCAGTTTTTTCTGTCCTTACGGAAGCACTTGCATCCACTGGTTCCAACCAATGAGTCCTCGATATTTTCGTCAAGCCAGGATTCTTGAGTAAAAACCACACACCTGTTGCGGTGGATGCGTGAACCAAGGGTGCACGTTAGATCCGTCATCTTTACAAAAAACCACCTGATATTCGTGCTGACCACTGATGGCACAGTCATCTTCGATGGAAGTTTGTGTGGGTGTGGGTGTGTGGCTAAGCTCTACTTGGGTGAAGCGCAAATTAGGCATTTTGCTCAATTGGGAACTGGCATGCCCAAAATGATCACAGTTTTATTTTGGCAAATACCCCAACTGAATACCATCACGTATTACCCGTGTGAAGGAAACCCAAACTACAGACAGAAAGATTGAAAACCAGGGTGACTAGGTGTGCGTGTGTTTGTGCACTAAAGACGATCTAAGCTAATGTGAAATAAAGTGAATGGCATTGTGTGTGAAGTGCGTGAGCAGTCGTGCAGGCGTGCAGTGATAACCGCTGCACTGTCAACCCACTTAAGCTACAGTTAATATATCGATCGGTTTTGTTTTGCATCGATGAAAACAAAGAAAGTGATCAAGCTTCAAACGAACAGAATAAGTATCAACTGCAACTGGGGGTGGAACTGGATTTACACTGTGGATGGAATCGCGTTCAATTGATCAAACCGAACTCTTAAAGCAACGCAAGGTTCAAGCAAAAAACGAATGAGTATGATCCTCTGATAAACCTCCAAACTGACACTTCGGCTAATTTGGTGCTAAGATAAAACTAGTCTTGATGCGTTGCAAGTGATGAATTAACACTGGAACAAACGGAATACCCATAATCTCTTCCGAATTTAGTTGACCATCTTCCACCCAGTAAAGCTTCCTATCATTGGGATTTTCTTTTCTTTTTGGTTTTCCTTTCTACTCCCTTTTGTTTAATGATACAAACAACTTTCAGGAAGATGGAAGCGGCCAACCAAACAGCCTCTGAACGTAAAAGGTGGTTTAAGTTGGGCGGCGATAGTGGTATTGGAACATATTCACATGTTCTCTCGGGATGATAGGTTGGTGACCTCAACCCGTTTACCACTCAAAAGAGTTACTTTACTTTGTCAACTCTCGAATTACTCAACAACCATTAACCTGGCCAGTTCAATCGATGGGTACTGGCTTTGAACTAGCTATACAATTATGTGGGATAAATTATTTTTCAACGGCTACAGCTACACAGCTCCCTGAAAGTTAAACAAGTACAAAATGGAATCTGTGCAAAACGATTTCGAATTTTACATGAGATGCTGTCAGACAACTTGATGTGCGTACCTTCTGCTAGATGCCATACCAATGATAAACAGTTTAGTGGCAGTTTTCCTGTGTTGCATATATTCATTCTGTCACCGGGACTGAACAGGAATGCTCCGAGCGGATTGATGCACCACTGACACCGTAGTGCTATTTGCTGAAAATACTACGGGTGAAAGTTTCCAAAAACGGTACTCTTTGAAGCACCATAAGCACGATTCTCGCCTATACATGGTATTTACATGAAATAAACTCACCGGTTTTTCAGTATCATGCTTTCCATCGGTCGATTTATACCTCTGAAAGACCAGTTTTCACTGATGGAATCGTGATTCGTTCAAAGTATCCGAACTACGGAATGAATAGTTTAAGCAATACTTGAACAACGATGACTGGTCCGTATGAGACTTTTATTTTGCAAACCGGACAATCTGATTGGCTCAAGCTTATGCAGAAATACCTGTGATTCCCGTCCCAAATGTGATTTGTCCGGTGCACTTAACATATACATATCGAGAGCACTTCCTGAAGAACCGACTTTTGACAATGTGTGGTAATTCGATGTTAGTCAGTCACTCATCCAAGCACTCCTAACCGGTCGTCGTATAATCAAACCACAATCTCGGTGGGTGTTTAAAACTTAGGTTTCAGATCAGATGAGGTTCTAGAATAGCTCCAGTGTATACAATGTATACAGCTCAATATCATGTCGTTTGTCACAGAGACCTCATTACAACCAGAGATACAATGACAAGCAAATACGGTGCATGAAGTTCAGCTGAATACCGTTGTCGGAAATCAGTCTTTACTAAATTACATTACTGTAAAACTTTAGAACAGCCATCTTGGTGCTTAGGCAGTCAGGTGTGTTGGTTTGTCTCATTTATCACGGATTTTATTTTTATCAGCTGTGTTCTCTTAGCTCAGCTGTGTTACACAAAACACGCTCACGTAAACGGTCTCCATCTTTTTTCAAGATATCCTTCGCACATTCAAATTTCGATAGCATTCTCGGGGTTTTGATATTTGCCAAGATAAAACTGGGATCAATTTGGGCCTGTCCCTTTCCGATCCAGCCAATTATTACAGTCAAATAAATTCCAGCCCCATACAATCCGTTTCAAATGCTTAATTTGTGTTTTACTCAACCCCAATAATTTCCGTGCACCCATCCCATTTGGCAGTTGAATTACACGATCCATCAGGCAACCTGTGTACGACGGTGAACCAACGTACTTGAGTATGACAAACCCCCAAGTGTCGGATAATCTTAGAGATCAGTTGGTGGGTGCGTTTGTGCGTGTATGCTTCGCTCGTGTGCGGCTACCGCATCTCTCCGATTGCACAACGAACTGTCGCTATTTCAATAGTTGAATCCAAGGGAGTGGGTGTGCTGTTCGACCACCGTCATCTCTGTGCCTTATCAGTCACTAATCCTAATGGTGGTCACTCGGCTATCTTTAGAAAATCTCCCATCTTTCTGGGTTCTACTGAAGTCATAGATGTAAACGCGCTTTCATCAATATGATTTAAAGGTGTTCGTGTGCGGCTTCGCACCGCAACTGTATTTAATCGGTAGGATAAATCACATGCTTTTATATATATACATAGGGAGAAAAAATTCACTTCCCAACAAAAATCGTCGATTTCACACCTAACTCTGATACTTTCCCATGTGTACACGATTTCTGATTGTTTTAGTCCAAAATTCTCTCTTTCAATAAACAAACCGACAACGTTCTGCACACTATTTTGTGACAAACAACCCTGGAACGAATTTCGGTTTAATTATATTATATTATATTTCACACCCGCCTGAGGCCAGACTTCGTGCCAAACAAATCATGGTACAATAATCGTTATAACAAGGACGTTCCATGATTTGCATGTGGGTTGAATAATGTCAGGTTGTCGAGGCCAAAGTAGGTGAATTTCATGAGAAATCCACCACCGGAGCCTTCGGCTAGCCGAAGCCTGTCCCACAAGGCAGCGGTAGCCGGTGTCCAGTTCATCGGATCATACGCCGTTTGGACGGGTTCAAACGTCCGAGGTGCCCAATACACCTCGATGCCCAAATGAGTCAGTGACCACTGTTACAACCGGAAAGGTGTTATTGTGGTTCATACGCCTCCACATGGTCGGTTTGGAATCAGGGTTTTTGGACAACTCCTCTAGGTGAACAGTGGTCAACCAACCCGGCTATAGCCCCGAATGTTGACTTTTCGTCCTCACATTTTGATAGGAAAACACCTCCGCCACGAGAAGGCAGGGAGAAGAACTTCCTCAGTAGAGGCTATTTGAGACTCTCGGTCGTGTGGGAGCACTTCACGAGGTGCAAGGGAAGGGTGACCAGCCGCAACCCTTAACAGCCACCCCGGACCATACCGAGGATTTCGGAGGCAATTTCAGCCTAAACGACTTTACATGTGGACATCTAGGGTTGTGGTCGGAATCTTACACACTGCTATCCCACCCGGCAACTTCACTCATGCCCATGTAATGATGCTCATAAAATCATTTTGTCAGTTGTTGTTTCCATCACTCTTTCTGTTCCGTCCCTAGTTCAATTGATGGTTGATTTGACAGGACGCTGACGTGTGCTGTATTCGTTTACGTGAGCAGACATATGAGCATGCGACTGTGATCAACGTTCTGTTTTATGTTGTCATTTGGCGCATTTGCATTCTGCTTTGCAGCTCACTTGAAACAGTTGTATGCCAGCTTATCTCTTCCAGGGCAGTTACCATGTTTATTGATGCTATAATTCTATTCGCCCAATTCAGTTTTGTGTAAAATAACACAAACAAATGGTCTCAGTTTGATGATGAATTCGTCTTGTAGATGAGGCATGAGCTGAAATGATGGGAGGCACTGGACAGCTGTTTTGATCTGGTTGGGTCTCATCAGCAGCGTGAATCCATCGACCCAACTAGGGATCGAACCCGGGGCCTCACAGATAGAACGCAAGCATACTACCCACTCGGTCACCGGTCAGATGATCAGACCGTTTCTCATTTTGAATTTACATTATATAGCAAAGCCCGTCTATGTGCGATTATTGCGAGTATCGATCCTCGCTGATTCCAGCACTAGCCTCCAAGGATATGACTTGGTTGGAAACTTGCACAACCTGCTTCCCAGCTTTTCAGCTCACGCCTCATTTACACGACGAATTAATCATCAAAGCAAGTCAAATCCTCCATTTCTCCCATGAAACATAGTCTCATTGTTGGTACTTTGGACTCCGGACTTTACGTGTCAGACGGTCGTTTAGTTGAACTGTTTCAAATACTGATTAAAATACGGTCTTGTAACACCTGAAAGTAGAAACTTGAAAAGAATGGCTATCAACAGCGTCTACCGACATGGATTTGTGAAATGGATGAGAAAAGATGTACCAAACTCAGAGAACAAGCCAAACGAATGCCGATATTGATGGATTGAAGTGAGTGTTCTGTTTGGAGCTTTAGTTTATGCATTATCGTGGACCACATAGTAAGTCACCTCATCTGGCCTGAGATTACCTGGAAGCATTTATTTTCGCACACTACGTTTATCACTCGGAGAGCCTCAGAAACAGTCAAAATAGATGATGCTTTATTGTAGGATCTTTGTTAATTATACTACACGTTACTGCGCCATGGACGAACCTCAAATCCGACAACTCACCCAAAATTACTAAGGATTTTACTTATTTGTTCATATGGCTAATGTAATATGCTTGGGCTCGAGTGTGAGGCAGCGTGTCTTCCGTGAACGGATGTACGAGATATCCGAATGCGAGCTGGAACTCTCGATGAATAGGAGGCTCTCCATAGGGAGGGTTAACCGACAACCTGCAAGAGAGAGAGGGGGAAAATACAAGTAGTATGAACCAAAAGGTTTAGTGAGACGTGAATACGAATTACACTCAAACTGCACTGCAAGTTGTCAAGGACCTTGCACTGAACGATTGGAGCTGCACAAGAAAGTTCCAACTATTTAAGGCCCTGAGGTATCCACAGCGCGTATGACCAAACAAACTTCCTGTTCCCCAAACGGAGAGTAGTATAGAAGCTGGTTGTTTATGGTTTTAGCTTATCATTTTTATCGCATCAATTGTTTTACCAAGGAATTCACTCGGATCACTGAGAAAAATCAACCACAAAGGCGGTTGCATGTAGTTACATCTGATGGTTCAGTATTGACAATACAATAAAATATACAACTTTTGGATGCAGGATTCTGTAAAATATAAATCGATAACACAACGAAGGAGCCTAATCCACTTTGATTTATTAGCAAGGGAACGCCGTCTTTCATTAGAGTAGAACAAAGCTCAGATTACGAGGTGGGTATGCAGTATACTACTGAGTGCTTCCCATGGGGTTAGGGATACGGTAGCATCTTATGATGATGCATTGACAAGTGATATGTTCTAAACATTCACCAAAAGAAATGAGATTGATCCTTCGTTCTTAGCCCCTAAAATCTAGCCTCCATCATCTGGGCGTTTGCAAAAATAAAAGATAAACTTGTCAGGCAGAAGTCCTGTGTATTGCGAATTCTACTGGACAGATGTTTACCGCAATACTCAACTACATCATATGCTACATCAGGGAAATCTATGTGCGAACTCCTGATTGGACTAAAGTTACACATATGTCTATAGCTCATTTTGCTTGATCTGTAAACGAACGATTCAATAGTATCAGACTAACATGAACATAAACAGAAATGTACGATCTACGAATGTGGGAAAACGCCTGTGTTAAGCCTTAAACTTCAGACGAAACCTGCCTTCCGGACTGCGTTCAGTCCAGTATTGCACGAAACAGCTTTGGATGTCGGAAAGGACGATAGGTAGATATGTAGATTATGTTGCATGGGACCATTAGGATGCACCCTGGAAAGGTGCACTATATTACGTCATAATCTCTAGGTTTTTCAAATGGATCCGAAACAAAAACATAGTTGAGATCGAGGAGAGAGAAAATAAAAACAGTAAATTTCTGTTTACCTTAAAAGCCATTACACACTTCCTGCTAACACATGGTATTTCTTCCATCGGTGCCAAACCCGTCGCCAATTCTGCATGCCATATTTTCAACACGTGAGTTCCGGCACGAAACTTCGAGGACCCACAAGTGAGTGTTTGTGACCAATGCTAGGAACGAAAAAATAAAATGTTCTGTATAAACGTGGCCGGTTCCACAACCCCAGTGAAACGAAAACCACCTGATGATATATGCGGGAAGAATGTTTTTTCAGAAGCGTCTATTTCTAAATTGGAAGTAGAAAATAAGATGATAAATGAATAATACATTATCTACATGTCGTTTAACTCCAACTCATCAGATAATGAGGGCATTTTTCTTTGTATAAGCCCCATTCTCTGGTGAATTGGGATGCAATGCCATGTCTACGAACCTCGACGTTCATTTTTTGAACGCGACGTGTTCGGACGAAACATCTATGGTGAACTGCTAAAATATTATGAAACGCTGCTTGATTTGAAGATTCCACGTCAGAAGAAACTAAGAGGTGTAGTATGCATCATTGCGAGACGGACAATGTTACAGTACCCTCTGGAAGCTGTGCATCTTGCACTGTTGTATTGCAATATAAATAAATTAGAAGGTCCCTAGAGAGAAGGTATGGCCGCTACACAGATTTTAGTTCGCAGTTATGGCTTGTATAACGCCTAATGACCTGATTACAACCGTCCTGACGATATTCAATGTGTGAGCACTATAGAAAACAGCGCAGTGATTTCATGGGTCTCCCCCACCTCTGGTTTCAGATTTGTGTAGTGATCGTAAAGCGATACTGGAGGTACCCCGGACACCCTGCAATACATTTCCTAGATAGCATACCAGCATGGTGAAACTCCAATTAATCTGTTGACTTCCCATCTAAAAACGTCGATTAATTGAATATTGGAACGACAGCAATAAGGATACCTGTCTATCAAAGCCAGGCTTAGACAACTGAGAACCAATAAATGATTGAATACACTTTCCGATAAAAAAATGTGAGTTCTATGACCATGCGACTTGGTGGACAGTCATTCCGAATCTGAGTTCATGCTATCAAAGTTGGATTACAGTTTCATGTTTTGCTATCTTCTACGGTTGTAAACGCACACTTATATGTCAAACGAAGAAACGAATGTGTTGACTTGAGTCATTTGAACAAGATGGTGGACGAGTGAGTTGCGTGATTCGTGTTTGCCTACGGGTTGAGGTCAAGTTAGACAAAATTTGACATTAAGATGAACTGGTCCGTTTACTGCTGAATGAGAAGACTCGAAATTGGTGGCTAATACCAATTCTATTCTTCTTGTGTTGATGAAATGGATAAAGGGGAAAGGATGCTTTGTATAAATCACATTTCATTCCACGCTATTTACAGACGAAACCGTTAAATTTTAATAATTTGTATAACTTATAACTTTTAAAACTTGGAAAAGTCTCATAGTGAAGCACCTGAAAGCTTCGTGGAATATTAACAAAGTACTGTTTGTTGAAGTCGTTTTAGCACAGCAGTAAGTGGATAACCGAAAAACAAACCGGTTACTCAGTGATCAATTTGAAGTAGTAAACGCCAGACTAACTGAATGATGCGGCAGTGTTCATGAGTAAAGACCAAATGAAACGCATACTGAGAAGCTTGGAAGCATCTTAAAGCTTCTTTCTCTATGGTTTGATTTTACCAGCAGTGCGATTTCATCGACCCAAATGGGGTTCGAACTCGGGACCTCACAGGCGTAATACGAGCATCGTGCCTCTGGTCAGACAGTTTCATGATGTATATACACCATACAGCAAAACTAATATCTGTTCGTATACGGATGAGCTAATGAACAGGACAGATATTAAATACTTGTAGTTGTATAAAGTTTGACGCTAGATAACGGCCTCGGAGAGGCTGTGGTTGTGAATGCAATAACAAATACCTAAGAGATTCCCCTGTGGCATTTTAGATAATCGACCGTTATATGTGAGATGGACCTTAGGGCGAGCGCATTCATCATGTGGGGTAATAAGGTTACTGGTCAAGGGACTGTCTGCTGTTAAGGCTATCGGTGAATGAGATGGAAATTGCTGCTGTGGTAGGGGATCCGAGAGTTACGAGTGAACTATATATAGTATCGGTTTAGTCTACAGAACATCAGTACAGATAGACTGACTGATTAAAAGACTTGATTGATTAAATCCATCGATCGGTTGGTTAGTGGTGCAAGCGATGTTTCCCAAAGTCCAAAATTAAGTTGATGTGGTATGAGAGTTCTGAATCACCTACCACAGTAGAGAAGACCAACGAGTAATGATATCAAAGATCGCTTTCCGTATACGGTAATTTTGGTGTTAACTGCTCTATGAGAACAACATTCTATGAATGACTCAGTACGATCAGACGCTTCTCAGCGCATGAATCAATCATAAACATAATATTGAATGTACGGTAGGTGACTTTGAGATGATGACAGTGACAGATACGTTCTGGAGCAGTTTATATTTCGCAATTGCCCTGTTGTTGGACCGTTTAAGTCGGGATTACCATTCTTTGCTGTCAGTTGACTAATTAATGAGCACACCAATTAAATAATATGTAACTGCCAATGATTTAACAAAGTAACGTTTGGAGAGTAAATCCAGAGAGATTTCGAGAGCACAGGTTGAATAACCATTTTAACTGAAGCAAAACACAACCAGGTGGAAGGTGAAAGTCGAGTTTAACAAGCAGGTACAAAATCTTTTTCCCATATACGGTCTCTTTATGCCTAGACAGATACCTCTACTTGTATATAAATGTGATACAGAACGAGGAGGATATCCAAAAACGGTCTTCTAGCGACATGCGAAGGAAAGAGAGGCACGACTGTTCATTTTCTTTCTAACCACCACCTGATGCGGCCGAATATCATCCGCAAATAGTACCGGGTGATAGTTTCTGATATTATGCAATATACTGAAGCCATTCTGTTGATAAAATATTCAAATTCGGTTCACATAGCTCGGGTGAACTGAATTCTGTTTTCCCTAGTCGTGCAGCTTGGCAATTTGTTTGCAAACGTTTCATCACCAGCCGAGGTGACATCATCAGTGCT
>UZAN01040267.1:24646-49826 GCA_900618425.1 Echinostoma caproni
GCTTAGCTCCCTGACAATATATAAATGTGTATCCTCAGGTCCTGTGAGAGACCTAAGGTGGACTAGATATTGCCTCGGCCTGGTGCTGTCCATAGGATGCGTAAGAACTTACGGGGAATTCTATCGTTGTACTGAAAAAGAACACGGGATATAGCCGGTTTTAACTTATCAAACGGCAACTTCCAGTGGAGTATTTGACACGAATTTCCTAACAGCTAGAAGTTGTTCCTGGTGGAAAGCGGAGTACTTTGATTTCAGACGTTCTTTTGTGCGAATAGCGAATAGGCTGCGAGCCATACCCTCTGATTCACGGAATCATACAAAGCGGAAAGCTATCGTTGTAATTCCCAGTTACCTGAACGTACCTTGCAATCTTTTACCCTATAGATGCCATAATATAATAATTAAATCTCTTTTCACGGGGGAAAGTGGAAGCCTCATGATCACAGGTTGTGTTGAATTCAATTATCTTGTGGTAATCCCATCATTCCTGTGAATAAATTCAAATCTTGGTTTGTTGAAAATGTGACAGGTTTGAGGACAAGCGAACATACGACCTGCGTGAACAGTTTGAATTCGAGGCCAGCCGCGCAATGGTGAATGTGTTTGTCTCCCTGGCAGTTAAATCTCTCAGTGCCTGTACACCCATTCCGATTCAGTTCTGAGGAACTTTTCCCTCAGTTTTTAATTATCTGAATTATCTTCGTACTCATAGGAAAATGATAAAGTGAACTGATTGTATGAAATTAAACATATATTGTGCAACAAAGGTCTAGTGCCACAGTTTCACCGGAAAAAGGTTGACAATTTATTTACAGACTCCCTAATTGAAGTGCATCGACTTTATTCGGCCGTGACCACCCTCTAATTGAATCCCGTAGCTCGTGGCTAACCAAGCAACGGCCCGTTGAACTGGAAGATTTGTGGTTCCACAGACTTGCATTGCGGTACTGTGGCAAAGATGATGTACAGGTACACGCTTACGTAGGGTTGCATTAAAACACGTAGGTGAAAAGGCGAAAGGTGTGAGTTCTCGAACGAAAGAATACAGTACAAAACGCTGCTAAATAAACGTTGTCTTACTCGTTTCGGGGTATTCATGCTGACCCACAGATAAGGTTTGGAGAAAAACATTTTTTTTAACAAATTTCAGATATTTTTCGCATTACTCCGTACACTCGGACACTTTGTTAGTATAAACAATGAAGTCGCATGTAGTTTGTCATCAGTAGTTTTGTCAAATTAACAAAACGGGACCGGATTATAACAACCAACAGTTAAAGAAAAAGATCTGAAGTATTTTTTTCGGATTCAGTGGCATGACTACTCTTGGATTGTTCTCTTTTAATGGGTGTGTCTGATTTACACACACGTTTATGTCTTGGTTTGCTAGACTTATGACAGGTGGAATTTTGATGTGTACAACCGGATCTAGAGTGTAGTCCACCACATGACACAGGTTCTTCATCTGTTTGCACTGGTAGTCACAAATTTAGTACCTAATTGATTTTTCTCTTCATTTTCACAATTATTGAGGGTTTTTTTAAATCCCGTATTTGTTTATTCCTGCTTTGCATTGTTCTCCTTTGTATTGAAGAGCGTACCAGGTTTCACTTTCTGAAACGTATAAAATGGAATGTGGGCTTCTCAGACACCAAAATCTTCTGACTGACTCTGGCACAGAGACGGTCACGTATTTCAATTAACAACGGATCTCCGAATCCTGTGTTCAAGAGTTTGAAGTGATGGAACAGCTTCTGGAATATCTCGGTTCGACTTGATCGATTCACGTTTAACGGAATTGGGTGCGATAACGAGAGTGACTTTAATTTAAAGTATTTCAAGAGAATTGGTGACTTAGTGTGCTCCAGGTTTGCGATTGGTAGATAGGTATCACCTCCTAATAAATGGTAAGAAGAGCGCTGTCTTTTGGTGTTGCAGGGCTCTTCCATTAGAAAGTCACTAAAGTTCAAAACGCTTAAGATAATCCTCAATTTTGCGATACCGTGATTTGATGTTCCACTGTTCAAGCACAAAGGCCGATATTTTCAGGTTCATCCAAGAACAAGACGTCAATATTATACTCCTAACGAATGACCGTATATGTTCAGAATAAGTCCAGATTAACCAATAGAACTGTCTGGTAACTCATGACACTAACCAAGAATGAACGCCATAAAAGTCATGCAAGAAACTCGAGGTTAGGGTTATAAACCTGTACAAAGTGATGATAATGGATGCAAAAATCAATTGGATTATAGTCATCCAAGGACAGAAATGCCGACTTCGATGCTTGCGCAATTCAACACATAATACTATTTACCTCTAGCATTTTAGATCCGCCTTGGCTCAATGCAATTAACCATCCCGATAAAGTGTTTGTCTTCAACAAATAATTTGAATCATTTCTATTACAAATAATATACTTATTTATCTTTTATTATAGTTTTGATACATTCAAACGCATATTTCACTTGAATGAATATTTATATGATGCATTCGTTGTGTAAATGAGGTGTGAGTTGAAAAGCTAGGAAGTATTGTACAGTTGTTTCGACCTGGTTGGGTCTCATTGACCCAACTGGGAATCGAAACCGGAACCTTACAGGCAAGCATATCACTAGCACCTGGTATCTGATCAGACCGTCTCTCGTTTTGAAAATACATAACATATTATCATATCAGAAAAAATCACACCATCCAATCCTCTAATAAAAATGAATATCTGCCTGTATAATGAGCGGAAGATTCGGACGAATGTAATATATTTATAAATCATAGAAGGATTCAATGGCTAATAACAACTCTGTGAGTTTGAGACATTCATGGTTGTCAGAATTAAACTGATGCTGGTGGTCATCTAGCGGAGTTAATCACCATCTCAGCATCTTAGATGTCCTGTGTTCGAACCCTGCCAGTATGATGGCTAAACGCCAATCCTGTTTTGAAGTGCCCAATGGAATGTGATTGGTTGGATTTACTTGAAGTTATAACGGATTCATTTGAAATCGAAAAGGTATAGATTTACCGTAAGTTGAAAGAAATGGAAAGACTTTGCGAGCAAAAACAAGTAATTTTTGTTGATGTTATTTTTCCGAGGGACATGCTAAAACCAGTCAGTCTTTTTCCCCTCTTTGGTCTATTTATTATTACTAACGATGAGGAACGCAACGTTCCGAAATTGCTACTGGATTTAACCCTTGTAAACGCAATTACAGGTCTATCCACATTTTTATACAGAAAACTTCCTGGTAAATTGCACATTTCAAACACAAAACAACAACTAGGTAAATAATATTTTGCCGGCTGCACACCTAAGTACATAGTTTTGAACTGGGTCTCTGATACTATTGCTAATAATAATATTATTAGCACCATCATTAGTAGTCTTCGTATTGTTCTGCTTCACACTTTTTATAGTTCAGGCTATGGCATTAAAACAATCGTTCTAAAAATTTGACTATAAAGAAATATTAACGGGATATTTTGAGGAATCTAAATCGGACACCACCTTCCATGGAAATTGTCATCTTCACAGCGCTCGACCAAAATCGACTACATCGCCATCATTTACCGCTGGAGCGGGTCGATTCAAGACTGCCGCTCCCACTGATCAACTCCTACGGACATGGGCCACACTTTGTTACGAGTCAAACTCTGCATACGCCTGTCAAACAACCGCCATAAAGCCACCGGCAACGGATACCCACGATACACTGCCAGCGATTGTTGCAAATCGGCCTTCGAAGCGGAGCTATTCCATCGCCTATCAGTTAAACCACCAGCCGAAGGACTCTATAAACTCTGGAAGCAAATCAAGGAAGCTATGCAACTATCGATAGAAACAAAGGCGGACGCTGTATGCTTTAAACACAAACGATGGTTCTCGTTGACTTCGACTGCTCTGATGGACGCCGGCAGAACACTTCTTTCTGATGTCGCATGTAGGACAGCAGGCAAATTCCTTAAAAACCAGCTCATCAAGAGTCTGAAGAATGACGGCTAAACGTGGTGGGTGCAAAGTGCAGAGAGATGGAGAATACCGCGGCTGTTGGTAAAATTCGCAGTATTTTCCTTCTAACTAGGATAACGGGCCCCAGGAAAATAGGCGTGAATGAGGCAATTAAGGAATCAGATGGCACAGTGATTCACCATCATCAACGCCGTCTTGATCGATGGGCTGAACATTTCGAGACTCACTTCAACTGGCTATCATCGACATCTAACCTCGACTGGGCAAGCGCTCCAAGTTGATGCCAGTCCTCCATCTGAAATGAAGTTTTCTCGGGAAATAAGTTATTTCAAAAGGCACAAGTCCTCCTGNCCTGCCCAGATTAGCTGTTTCAATCTGCGTTCAAAGATGGAGGTTCAGCGTAAGTCCTAGAGTTGACGAAACTCCCGGGGTCAATATGGGAAACGGAATAGGTTCCAACAGAGTGGTGTGAATCGGTCATCTTACCGATTTACAAGACAGGTGACAGATCCTCGTTTGAAAACCACAGAGGAATGGGTTTAATCAACATTGCTTCTAAACCTCTCGCTGGGATCATACTCCGCCGATCGTCTGCCGCACGTGAAGGGTGCATGCGTGAGAACCAGGCTGGTTTTAGATCTCGTCGAGGTTGTATCGACCACATCTTCATTCTTTGTCGAATTCTAGAACACAATCACTCCTTTCCTAGATATATTGTTTCTATTTTCCTCAATCTGAAATCGGCATATCAATTCAGTCGATCGATCCTAATTCTGGCGCTGTTTTCCCTGAAGGATATGCCCAAGAATTTCTTTTGAACTTTATGATCTCTCCACACTCTTTGCCGAAGCCGACTCCCAGTTTACGGCGCTTCTTTACCCTGGTTCACTACAGCAAGTGGTGTTTGTCAGAGTTTCCCTCTCTCTCCGCATCTATTTTGCTTTGAAATAGATTTAATACTCAATCGAAAGCTTTTGCTTGCTTTCTAGCGGGGGCTAATGTAATGGCGATGATTAAACGAAGAAAAGGAGCAATCCAAGAGAACGTTTTCCATTCATATTTTCTTCACAATCAAATCTAATGCCAACCGTGATATTTCTCTGTTTTACTTCTGCTTGTTTTACTGAGCACGGTTTTCCGCTCAGGTATATATATATATATATATATATATATACAAGCTAGGTCCTGTTGAAACCCACGCAACACGTGTGACACGCTTTCGCTTTGCTACTGCATTTATTTGCTTGCATTGTTTAGTCGTCACATCGGCACGTATTCGGTACCATCTAGTACCACCATAGGCCAATAAACGACCACATCGAGTGTTTTTGTCTACCTCGGGCAACGAGACACTAGGAGATCGCGAGCTATTTGAGATACGTAAGAAGACTTGTCGACTGGCCGTAGACCTCGATTAGCTTCAAATTCATCCTTCGGTTGAATAAACAGGCGTCAAAATGCAACTATGGTGATCGATTGGATGAACAACTTTGTGATCGTCTCATTGCTGGAATCAACATCATCTCATTACAAAGTAAGATGTTGGGAAAGACATCACGTTTGCTGAGGCTCGAAAAATCTGTGAGCAAAGTAATGATTTGTGCGCTGCTACAAATGCCGGTACTCCCGTGTTATTCCATTGGTAATCAACGAAACCATTACGTGATGCATCCCGTGTTCATTATTCACCCCCGATTTCTCAAGTACCCAGTTCAAGCCGAACACAACCAAAGGCTGCGAACAACCGCTGCTTTTCATGTGGGGAATACGATCTTCGTTCGAATCGTCGGTTCCGTAATGCCACTTGATATGCATGCGGTGAGATGGGCCATTTCCGCAAGGTGTGCCGAAAGCCCAATTGCAATCTCCCAACGGCAGACGAGAATTTAAGTCCAATCTACACGCTGCACACTATTGAACCCAACAGCGAGTTCGTGTTCGCCCCACTGAAGTTTGTGTCTTGTGTGGAACATCGATTCATCATGCACACAGGAAGCAGCGAATTCACCTTACGCAGCTACTGGAACGATTTGTCGGCAGGAACGTGGCTATCAAGCCGTCCAAAGGTGTGTTTGGTGTTAGTGAGTTGGAGTTTCTAGGATTTGCAGTTGATTCCCGTGGATACCGTCCCGATCCGACACGTTTCAAACTATTGACTAACATAGAATCTCCAAAGGATCAAACGCATTTGAGATCCGTGATAGGATGCCTATAGTACTATTCCCGATTTATCCCACATTTTGTTACAAGGGTGTTACCGCTTTTCCATACTCAGTGTCCAGACGCTTGGGAATGACCGGTGAAGTGTGAAGATATCTTACGTGGTTTAATTCGCTGCATTACTGATCGTCCTGTTTTGGCCCCGTTTTCACTATCAAAACCTACCATGCTAATCATCAATGTATCCGACGTTGGAATCGGTGGTGTATTAGAACAAGAGGGGTGCCCAGTGATCTGCATTTCACGTCTACTTAATGCAGGTGGAAAGGGATACCCGCAGACTCAAAAAGAATCGTGGGATGTATTCTGGTCTGTTCGACGATTGCACAAGTATCTTTTCGGATTGCGATTTACCATCGTCACTGATCATCAAGCGCTACAGTTGTTGTTCAACCCAATAAATTCATCGCGAAGTCCACTGCTGCTATGTTACAAAGGTGGAGCATTTCCCTAACCACGTACAACTACGACATCCAACATCATTCAGGAAAGACAATCCCGCAGGCTGATTTCCTCTCTCGCTAATCACAATTCGCTGAGACCAAACAGTGTCATTTCATCACCCCAGCATCACCAGTGTCTCAGGAATCTTTACGCAAATCTACCAAGCAGCACTTCTCGGCGATCAAGAAAGATTGGTGAAGAGAAAGTATCCATAGTTCTTTGTTCACCGAGAGGAGTTGTCCGTGCAATTGGATGATGTATTGTGTCGCGAGGATCGTTTGATAATCCCACCGCCACTACGGAAGACGGCACTAGATGAATTGCAAAAAGGACATATGGGAGTGAAGAAGATGAAATCACTCGACAGATGTGTTGGTGGCCGAAGTTGGACGCAGACATTTACACAACAGCCAGGAACTGTGAGTTATGTTTACATACTTTACGAACAAGACCGAAAAACTGAATCCCATGGCCGGAAAGTGACATACAATGGCAAAGGTTTCATTTGGATTTCTGTGGTCCATTTCTGAATCGGCATCACGCCCTTGTTCTGATAGATTCACACGCCAAATGGCCAGAGGTATTCTTCACTACTACGACTACCACATCATTTGTGATGCAAGTACCACGGAAATGTTTCAGTCGCGAAGGGATTCCACAAATGCTTGTGACGGACAATGGATCTCAGTTCTGTGCCACCAAAATGAAGCTTTGGATGGACAGCATCGGTTGCCGACATCTTCGAGCTGTGCTACATCATCCCTGTTTAAACGAGGCGGCAGAGAATTCAGTCAAAACGGTCAAGAGTGCAAATGCGTCTGCCAATCCGAAAACGCTACCTCAATTGGAAACGTAAGTGGATGATTTTCCACTCCAATACCGAAACGCAACACATACAACCACCAAGAAGAGACCGACAATGCTTTTCAAATCCATACTCTTGCCATCCTCCTTACAGTGCCTCGACTCCAGTGACGTCATGTACTTCTGTGGTAATGATTTGCGGCAACTGGGTCAAGCCATGGTGGAAATTACCGACTTGAATGATCTACTGTGCACAAGCGACACATGGACCGAATCCACTTCAAATCATCCACTGACCAACGGCATCGAGAGACAAGCGAGGACGACCATCAGGTGCGAACCCTGTCAGAACGCCCGACGGAGCCACATCAGTCAGATGCACTGACACAACCAATCGAAGCACAAGGACACGAACATGAAGAGGAGGAGCCAACGATTGCATTCCGCAGGTCTATCCTTCAGGCGAACCAGATTGACGAGGTGCTCTTGAAGGAAGAGAGTTGTAGTGATCCATACTTACGTGACCGCGTTTAAAGCACGACCAGGTACAGCTTCATGTCATCCAATCACAGATCAGGAAGCTCGGTAAATGTTACACCGGGCGAACATGACATCCGAATGAATACATGTGATGCGTCAGTGAGAACGGCTACGTGATTGAACGACGGTCCTTCAACCAATCATATGGCCTATTACTTTCAATAAAACATGGTCTATTCAATAAACATAAGCATTTTCTGCCATCAATTCCTCGTGTATTTCATTGATGTGAGCAGTTCGGGTTGAAGCCAATGCAGTTCTGAGCATTACAGTATGGGTTCTCGTATGTTGATATTCAATACTATTCGGATTACCATAATAATTTATTACACATGTCACCAGATAGGTTGCCACGCCGCGCGATGTTTCCCAAGGTAGGTAGTGAGTAAAAAAGCCAAGGGTGGTCAAACTAAGACCTGGCACGGGGATATGAAAGCCCCAATCAGGGGACTCGGTCACATAAGTCGAGTTAGACTCCCAAGGTCCCCATCTCGGGATTATGGTAACCAGTGGTTAGAGACAATGAGTGATATGGCGAAGTGTCTCAGACAATGGCGTTCGAGGATCTTCTCTATTTTCCTGCAACCTTAGTCCACTGAAACTGTCTATTTTCTCTTCGACTCTACTTTCAACTCTCCTGTCTTCCTTCTACTGCTTCATTCAAATGGGCATCCAAAAGACAGCAACGAAAACCGGCGCACGAAAGTGCATGGACAGTGGTTGTACAACTCGAAAAACTGAAATTGAAACAGTTATACATCCTGAGCCTAATCAGTTCATTTCAACAATAAGAACCTTAAGTTAGCCAAAGGTCAACTTGGAATGGAGCGAGGGGTGTGAGAAATAGTATGAAATTCATAGTAGACGTTTTTCATAGGTGCATTTCTTCGATTGAGAACGAGACCTTGCCTACTCTCGGGGAAACTGCAAATATTTGAGAAAAGTTCGTTATTTGCATGTACTTCTTTTCAAAATGACATCATTCCGTTCAGTTTCCCATGTTAGGCTTGCAAATATTGGTCGCATAGTATTTTTGTTGCCATCCGAATCAACTACCAGATGATCGGAGGCGCAATATTTGTTTGTTTGTTTGTTTTATTTNNNNCGCTGAAGTCTGTTTGATTTACACAATATCTGACTACCTATTCCGTACTGGGTAGGAATTGAACCACTTAAGGTATAGGGGAATTCGAATTAATGTTAACATGAGAGGGTAGATGTCGAAAGGAGGAGTGGGTGGACGAATAGGAAGGGCAAAGGACAGATCAGGATGCCGTGGTTGAAGAGGGTTATCTAGAATCTTATGGGCAAATTTCATACAAAAGTTGATGTGACCATTGATAAGTTCTGAGATTATTGAATGAAAAAAGATCAATGAAACACGCCTGATTATTACTAAACCACAACGAAAGGTTCTGAAGTGTCGTTTAAAAAAACCGGGAAACGCAACAAGGAAACAATAGAGTAGAATTGGGAAAGCGCATCGATCAACGAAAGAGGACAAAACTAACTGTGAGTTTCGGAATTGCTCGAGTTTTCATGGCTGAACGGAGAGGCTGCTCAGTTTCCCCATTCAACTGTTCATGTGTGTGCATCACCGGAGATTACTGGGATTTGACAGTGGCCATTCCAAACACAGGTTTACAGTTTACGATAGCACAGTCCGTTGGAAATGAAGAGCAGGAAAAACTGAAGATGATCTCTAGGCATTTGGATAGACTGAGACTAAGACCAGATTGTTTGGAAAACTGTTTGATTTGAGCTCGATTTTGAGTGAATGAATCGAATTCCGATGAAGAGGAAATTGATACGAAACGACATCGCCAGCATACTTTTGGATGTATGCAGGGGGTGGGGCAGAACGATCGTTAATGAAAGCAGACAAAAGACACGGAGATATAACGGCACCTTAAAACACACCGGGATTAGTAACTGGACGTTTTGATTTACTGCCCAACTAGGTGCATTGAGCCCTTTCTGTGAAGTAGTCAGAAAGCCATGACACCATGTCTTGGAATGACAAAAGAAGCGATGATCGGGAAACGGAATCGAATTCAGCCGAATAGTCGAGAAAGACATAAGGGAAAGACGTGGCTGAGTTGTCCAATAAATTGCTGATAAGACGGCTATGACGTACAATGTAGATTTGTTGGTTTACTTGCAAACTTGAAGGGGTAATTGACTACAAGCGACTTGTAGAGGTCAGCGCAATAGGATTAAACCGTTTCGCAGGAACAGTCGAGGACGGGACCTTCGAGGATTGGAATAATAATAACTTGACGGCAGAAATCAGGATTTGACCGAGAAGATAGAGACTCATTGGCTGGGGAAGCTGCTCCCAATTTAGGAAGCGATGATGGGAGACCATCAGGACTTGCAGTCGAGGATACTTTGAAACACCGAAGCTTGAAGATCTAAGTTTGAGAAAAAGGCATGGAGTCCGACTCATTGAACGAAAAAGAGGGAATCTCATTTGTATTTGACTTGTGGATCAAATTCGCATTGAGGCTTATGACGTCCCCCTAAATACTCGAGAGATTTATGTTCTGCTCACAGAACAGATGTAAAAGACGTGTTATCCTTCTTACAGAATCTGGGCTGCGAAAATTGCATTCAAATGCATTATCCCAGACTTGATGAGTGGCGCATTAAAACTGATGTATGGCAAAATGTTTAAGCCCTTTGTGTCTTCTCAATGATTTCCAAAAGCGTGAGGTACTTCTACCGTTTTCATGGGGCAAGACAAGTGAAAGATAGATTTCAATGTTTCGCTAAACCAGACTAAAATATCTGTAAAATGATGGACAAGGATCCAACCAAGACTGAACAATCATTATAGAACTGTTGAAAACAGAGTTGTGACTGGATGATAAGTCCCTTAGATGAGGTTTTATTTGACTGGAAAGTATGAATGTTTGATCGGCAATGCGGGATTTTACCATTGCTTTAATAAGAGGGACATAATTTGCTCTGGTAACAACCAGGTCTTGAAAGTAAATAAGTTGCGATGTTTTACGGTTGTTCCGCCCAGCACAGAACTACCTCTGGTAGGCGAATGAGACAGGTCAGATGAACCAAACGGAAGCCGGGGAATTGCTTGCATAATTGAAGTCACCAGCAGGTGAAGATTCTCATCCGACAATGGAACTAAAATCGGGATAAAGAAGTTGCAAAGAGCAGATGTTTTATTTGAGGACTGGAAGGTGAAGCACATTAGTAATGATTCTACTTTTGTGACGGGAGGATTTGAGAGAGCAAGGAATGAATAAATATTTAATGCATTTTCGGAATAGCGTTTTTATTACACAGAAGTGAACACAACAAAGGGGTAAAACCTATAATCTAAAGATGTACTAGATGGTAAAGGGATTATTCAAACTAGAATCAGCTTGTTGATTCTGTGTTGTACGTTAGAGGGAAGACCGAAAGGGACAGTTTTTCATAGTTTAATATCACTTTTGAATTGCTGCACCAGGAGACAATGATGTAGGCTACAGTGCCATATTCGTTCTTTTTTAATTCACTGCCTATTCTATTTATTAGAACGAGCACGTCCTCAGCCATGTTTTTGTACACACGCAACACATGCCGGAATTTAATGTGTGCTCAGGATGGAGGTTAAATCCGAGATTTCCGCGGAGAGAGAATGTTAGTGCGAACCAATGATGGCATATTCATCCTGGTAGGCGGTGCGCAAGTGAGTGCAGTCTACTATCCGGCCGGCTGGTCTACGTTTTCACCCGATCACATTCGTGAGTCCCATGAATCACATGATTTGTGAGAAAGCACAGAATTAACAGTATTCAGTTTAACCCGGTCCTGACGAGAATAGGTATAGATCCGAGGAACGGTCTGCATCGATACAGTGATAAATCAAGCATGATAAAATCCGGCACGATAGTTTAGCATAACCAATGGAAGTATTCTGTTCGAGGGATTGATATGCACCGGGATCGATAGATATTTACAGTGCTGCTCATCCTCAACAGGCATGAAAAAGCTGTGCATTTGCTGCTCAAAATTAACCTTTTTGTATGCCATGAAGTCACTTGAATATTCGGTTTTACCCATTTATTACCCATTAATCATGATCCATTTCTGAGCACCAATGGTTTGCATACTTTAATAACCTGTTTTAACGATTGTCACTGCAGATCCGATTGACTGACAAAATCACGTGTTTTCATTCTCACGTGATAAAAATTAAAAGAACCTCTTAATAGAGATAAGTTTATAGATACAAATGATGACGTAGGAAAAAATGTACAAATGCATGATTAAATATCACACTCTCACATTCTCACATTCTCATGTGAGCCGATTATTCAAAAAAATTATTGCGTTCTACGATTTCTAAATTTGTATCACATTTTGCAAGCAGAAAAAGGAAGCACACAAACCCAGCGAAACTCTACTTTTATTCCTTCACTATTGCACTATGAACCAGATTTGCTTCACGTCAACCGACCGGGGTATTTATGTCTACTACTTTACCAGGGTAACTAGTCACAGTTAATACAATACCAAAGTTATCCGAGAGGAATGCATATACGCATGCTCTTCCCTGCCTTAGGTTCGCGATCGATTGAATCCATGATGTGCAAAACAAAACAATCAGAAGAGTTGTGTTGATGTGCGCGGTATATGAACTGACGAAAGAACAATCGTCGTAACATGTTCAAACACACAGTCTCCACTGAAGTTGTTATTCAGAAGAAGTCTGGTTGCCTACAGCAGTGTTGGTTTATCTGTCAATCAGTTGACGGTGAGACAGAACAGATCTTTACTGATACAATCACCCTCGTGTGTGTGTGTGTGTGCACCCAGACAAGGAAACATGAAATCGTCTCTGTTGTTAGAAGTCAACTTGAGGTTCTCCAAAAGGATTCTCAAGGTTGAGCTGTATTTCACTCCCTTGTTACATTTGCTTGGGGTTACTGATTGGTTTAATTCACCATGAGGTGTTTTCTCGGGTTCCACATTTTATACTTTTTATTCAATTTCGCAAATGTCTCCAACAAATCTACCGCATATCCACACAATCTAGGTATAAAGGAGGGAACTCGACCCGATTTGTAAGTGGTTACAATTAACATTCTCCTCTGTATTCACTTCTTCGCTGCTTGAGCAATAATCAATAGTCAATAGTCAAAGCATCGAATGTTTATTCTTTTCCTCGTTGAGCTGAAGCACTATTTAGGTAAGGAAGGAATTTATTGAGTGAAGGATGTTAAATTTTGAACTCTAAGTCCAAGATCCCGAAGAAAACGTCGTTGATTCAAAACATAGCAACTTGTAATCGGATGGGCGGTGGTAGCCGGGAGGAGGTGCGTTCCAATCCTATCACCGCATGACTCTGCTCATTATTATGTTATATGGCAGCTCTTTGATTAGCCGCTTCTCAAATCCTGAAAGTTATATCATTATGTATGAAATAAAAGAAAGTGAAAATGGAGAATAAAAGACGCATATAAATCTTTACACCACCGGCACTGACATTACACCTAGTAACACGTACCTAATAGTGGTAACACTGAAACGTTTTCAGATTTGTTTATTGAAATTAAAAAGTGCTGCATGCCAAAAATGGTCAGTTAAATTGAGATGGCGGATGCAGTTGATAAGTTATCTCGATCGCAATGCTGCTTTATCAAGTAGTAGACTGCGCGAAAGGATTCAGTTGTGCTAAGGTGAACAAAGTTCGAACCCCGGACAAAAACAAGGATCGTTGAGAATAACGATTCTTTTATCCTTCATCTCACCGTACTTAGCCACCGATGGATGTCAGTGAAATCGAAACCGTCGTAAGATAAGTTACGAGCGGAATTTATCAAAAATTATTTTCCATGGACCCAGTAATTATCAGTTGTAGAAACACACAAGTCTTCTGTGCACCAATTATAAATCTAAAAAAATAGATACACATACGCACACACGGGTGACGGTGAGGAACCTGCGACCGTCATTAGTATCTTCATTCTGGTCTCGTGTCGTTGGTTAATTGCATACCGGATTTTCCCTAACCCTTAAAATCCCGACCAAAACTTGACGCATACCAAGTGGGTACCTTAGGAAAAGCCAACACTTACTCAGGACAAAATAACGCGTTGATCCATTTTCCATCCTATGTTGGTATGGTGAAACAACTTCACCAGGTAGCCCTTTGACCAGTTAAACAGAGACCTCCACTGCAGCTGTCGGTGACTCGTATCGGATTCCACGGATCATACACTTGATATTTGGGACATGTGTCATCATCAAAGGCAGCTTGCGAACTATCACCACTCTGCTAATGCTTCTTTAAACCGCATATATAGTCGTAGAACATCATGGCACTCCAGTGACACCGACTGACTTCCATCCTTTCAGTACAAGTGTAGCGACCCTCGTATGACTTGTGAACTGTGCTCTACTGTTAATATTTTGGTTCTGTGAGTTCCAATCACTGAACAATATTTTAAATAGACCACAAATTACGTTTTATTCGCCCGGTTATCTTCAACTCGTCCCTGCACTGTGTATCCGGAATCACTTGATCAGACCTCGTATATATATATAATATATATATATATATATATGATAATAAGTAGTATGTGAATGATTGGACAAAATTTCCCTGGAAGCACACGACCGGTTTCGCGGTTCTTGCCGCTCGTCAGGTAGGCGTATCCGGTAATCTTTTGCCAATTCATTCATGTACATATATATATTCGACGAGTGTTGGGCTCAAAATTAACTCCCCGAGCTAAAAATATATTTTACATTTTGTAATTCACGTCGGCGGCACAAATATAAGAATGACCGAACAAAAGGTTACTGGATGCTCATATTTGACGAGCACTAATTTTATCAAGTCATTCATATATTTTTGCACTTCTCTAGCGGGATCTCTCATACAGGATACAATGGGGTATGGCATTGCAAATGTGATATCTAACGAAGATTCAAAACGTTTAAAACTAGAAGCAATTCTTGTTTTGAGTGTGACTGGAAAGGTTAAATATGTATTTTCACGGAAGCCATAAGTCATCGGAATTTTATCATGAATTTCGTCTCAAGGATCAGCAAACTATGACGATCTTTCGATGGATCACTCGGAATAGGTTGAGACTGTTTGAAATAGCAAACAAACAGCGCAAAATAATCAATAAACGAGAGTTCCTGAATCAGTTATTTAGCAAAAGAGGTTGGTTCCCTCATCCAGTGACATGCCGTTGAAACGTCACTAATCGCAGCTCTGAGAATACATGGTCACGACAGAAATGTGTAAGTGATTTAGGCTACTCTCGGAACTTCACAATAACAAAAAATCTACTTAAACCTCAGACAGTGTGAACACTGTAGATAGGTGCAATTCCACCCCACCCCACCCACCCCCATCCCACTCCATACTTCTCAGGATTTTTATCGATTGCCAATCCAATATCATAACGTAAGTTGGTCAGTATTCACAAAGGAATCCAAAGAAAAATGCACAGTATACATTTTTCCGCGTATAAAACCAAAGAGCACTCACTAACCGACAACATATCTGGCCTGCGTCTAACAGTTATTTCTGTATGCCAATACTTTGAGTATTTTTCCCATAGTTTTTAATGCCTAAACTCAACCTTCATCTGCAGGTCATTTTTGGCACATCACTTATTCCCTCATCCCATTCCCTCTCACATTCTTAAGGAGTGTTTCAGCGTATTTTTTCCGATACTTGTGGTAATTTAACTTTCCGATCACTAAGTTATGCACTCATCACTCATCAGATTTTTGTTTATTCAAAATTCAAACTTATCTATCCAGACCCGTTTTACCGTTCTGTCAATAGAGCTGATCTTTTGGAATGCGAACTTACTCCAGGCTTTCGCAGCGCAGAGAAGTGAACAGAGATGCCCAACAGGATGTCCCTTGGCTCGTATTCTCGCAGATGGAGACGATACGAGGCTTTGCGGATGATGAACGACGGCGGGGAACGGCGATAGTGAATCGGGACACGGGGTGGTGAAGAAACACTCTCATGCGAGTCTTCCGTGGGTAGGGGTGAAAGTCAAACATGCAAGGCAAAACAAACAAAACGGAACCAAAATGGGTCTAGTGAGAAACAAGCACTTACGATAAAATAATACCGGCTCGGTTGCCAAGCGTTAGACTATCACTTATTTCACTGCAATCGTTCGGCAAATTATAACCTAATTTATCTCATGCAGTGAACAAGGTTGTTTTGAGTACCTTCATAATTGACCGAAGCAATTTACTTTCACAAGCCAGTCAACTGAGACCGGAAAATAGGGAGATTGGCTTGTAAACCAAACAGTTTGATGTAACCGGATATCCTCTTCAATAACTTGCATGACAAGAGCACAAATTGGATCTCATATTAAAATTCAATTGTGTTTCGTTTTTCGTTGAAAGGCTGTGCTACAATTCCTCACCACCATCGCATTCTGGAATTTATGAACCAAATTGCTAAGTATACGTACTTTATTCATAAACGCGAAATGATTCATGTCAAAAATTGAGGATAGTTTGATGAAAAATCATAATGCCTTGTTTGGAGTGCCACTCATTAGTCCAACCGCACAAATACTGCAAACGCGGAAAACCTATTCATAGTGGTTGACAAACCGCTCTAGGTCACACCACTCCCAGTACCTACATTCGTGAGTAGCAGTGTCCATTCTTTGTTTGGAAAGCTTCTGAATTTATCCTACCTACTCCAGCGAAAGGAATTTCGCACGTCTTGTGTCTTGTGTCCCTAGGACCATTCCATGGCCCAACCGGGCAATTACATCTGCTTCAGATAGGATAGACAACGGTGTAAGAAGAAGTTGGGAAGCGATGCGGTTACCTACGTCAACTCCAAGTGATGCAGCAAGTCCGAAGTACTTTTCAAGTATTAACAAAATGGTATTAATTGCTTGACTGTAGTCTGTCACTCCCAAATTTCCCCGCTTTCCTTTTATCTCCTCCACCACATTTTAACCCATTGTAGGCCGTCAAACATTGATACAGTTTATGATCATTTCCTTCCGATTATTGTCTCATCTCTTGCTGACAGCTTGTCTCTAATAATGGTGACTTTAAACTTGTCCTCCTCCTGCATCCATTATTCTGTCTAAACCTCTGTGACCTTTTTATTGAACGAACCAGAGGAGCCTCTCATCTAGAACACAAAATCACTAATCACACTGACACATTTTCTACTAAGTGCCCCACCCCCACCCCCTTAGACACCAGTGGTCATAACCTGATCCTGATCAGACACACTCTCAGGACAATTTTCCTTTACTCGACATCATGTTCCGTCAGCGAGATCCTTCCCCAGGCAATATTGATCTACTAAGAGAGTCTCTTAAAGTAGTTACTGAGTGTTTTCTTTTAAATGCAACCTGTTTGCTCAATAGGACATTTCTAACAAAAGTGTAAAACCGTGTTTTTGACATGCGCTGTCCTGTAATAACTTCGTTCGTTCGCTATGTTAGAATATCGGCACATTTCTTAAAAGATTTTGTCAATTCAAGTCCGAAATCGCTTTATTCGTACTAATGGATGGATTCTCAGCTTCCTGCATTCCATGATCATTTATCATCACATACAGCCACAAATAAACATTGAAAAACAGCATCGTAAACTCAAATGAGAAGAAAATTGCATTTAAATGTGGCAGAAGGGCTGAAATGCAACGATTATATTTTCTAATCAGGAGTGAAATAAAACGATTGGATTCTGTTGCTGCAAGTCAAATTTTGGGACGAGGAACTGTAGATCTAATGTGACTTGGAATCAAAATACTCTGCCGATAGAAGAAAATTTATTTCCAGTTCTGCTGTTGACACTGAATAACTGAATGCTTCATTTATTCACTTTTAGTCGGACATGCCCCAGTTATATTGACTCGAGTTTTCCGACTATCCCATCTTTTTTGAACCCATTACCTCTAGTGAAATGTATAAACACAGATGTTCCCTCAAGATGTTGACCACACCTAGTCCAAGCAACTTAAGTCCTACATTGCTTAAACACGGTGCTCTGCTACTGTTTCAGACTTTTGCACACAGCTAATCTTTCACTCGAACTCGGCACTACTCCGGAGTGTTGGCGCCTGATGAGAAATGCATCGATTCCCAAAGGAATGACAAAGGCCCCAGTTGCGACACGTTTGAGGCCAATTGCTATCACTTATACTGGTTTGAAATTGGTGGATCGATCAGTTCTGCATCACCTTCAGTTATCTCTACCCCCCGTTTATATTAATCAGTTTGCATAGAAACACAAGAGTTCTACCCTGGATACAGTTCCTTCTGTAGTTCACTTCATCTGCATGTCTCTAAACGAGAAAGCCAAATAAGTGTACTGTGCAATCCTTGAATATTCTTCCACTTTTGACTTGGTGCCCCGTTCTCTTTTACTTAACAAGCTCCAATCCTTTGGCTATCCCAGTTCTCTTCTTCAACGGATTGGTGATTACTTTTCGCCCAGATATCAGTATGTTAAATTGGGAAGAAGACAGTCAACAACTTAACCCAATTGTTCGGGTTTTCTTCGCCGAGCTGTATTATCCCCCAATCTTTTTGCGACTTATGTCAGTGACTTACTTATTACTTCCCCTGTACGACATTCTAAAGTGTGTTGATGACATCGCCATCTCTGTTTGCGTCTTTAACCCATCAGAACTAGTTGCATCTAACACAAACTTATCCCAACTCGTTAAGTATTCCACTTTCTCCGATCTTAATCTTAATCCCGAAAATGCCTTTAATGTATGATTAATTTGTTCCGTTCCATATCTCCCTCTGACACTGTACAGTTCAGAGTAATCAGCGAAAAAGAAAAGCATACCGAGATAACGCATGTAATATAACACACACAGTCCATGGATGATCGTAACCCAGAATTGCTTTCATCAGCCGGATCTGAGTTTTTCTCACAATTAAAACTGAATTGTTGGCACACATCCCATATGAGGCTCAGGATAATATATACATCGAAAATGGATATCATATGGTGCATAAAATTTTGTTAACCGGTTTTCCATAACTCCCTGGTGAATTTGCTATGCAGAACAGCATTTGAGATTTTAATGTTTGCGGTATGTCATAGGGTAAACTGAAAAAGAACAACAAATTAAGTTAAGCAATTAAGTTAAGGGACAAAATTTTGGAAGTGATGACTTGAGAAATGATTTAAAGGAGAAGAGTACAAAAGTCATTTTTCTCTTTCTTTCTATATTTGTGAAGCCACCTAATCAGGCCCAACTATTATTCCTAATTTTATATATTTTCGACATATTATTGAATACCCTCAATGTCTTTCCATAACAATCCGTTTTGTTATATTCCTGGATTGAAGTAGACACATGTAACACGTGCTGTAAACATTTCACTCTTGGCAGTTAATTATGTGTATCACAGATCATCTTCAACGGTCTAGCAACTGATTCCTAACCTCAATTGGCATTCTTGTTGATCACAATAAATTAATAAAAAGAAGAGAATCAACAGATACCATCGAAGAGTAAAATAGAGAAAAAGATTAGATTATAGTCCTTTGTTGAATGCAACATCATACTGACATCTAAGGAAATTTTTCTGAAAGCATCAGACATCGTACCTCATTTCTTTTTATTTTCAAGTGGGTTTGATTCTTTATGATTACAATAAAGATCACTTCCAACCGCAGTAGATCTATATTAAAACTCATGAGTTGGGCGAATCCGTTATCAGGACGACTGTCCTATGGAAACAAACTGGGGCAATATTGTCCTCAAACGACTACAAATGAAGGCCTCTGTAACTATAGCGCATCGATCTCACCACATAGAACACTCCTACAGTCGGTGAAATCGTAAGAGCCAGTAGCTGAATCATATCGTGAGAATAGGCTTAGTGCAGTACGATGTAATGCAACAACTACTGATGAATCTGGTTTGTGTTCCTGAGTATCCATCCGTATTCACATTGGAAACTGTAGTTTGTATATTTAGATGGTTTTTGGACGTACACAAGGCAGACAAGATACCGTATTGTCATAAAAATATCTATTCACATTGTGGATCAGAGTTGATAATGTCCTGATAATCACTCTGAATCATTGAAGTGTACGGTTTTGTCGCAATTAGGATTGAAAAAAGAATTGAATGTTTATGTATCTATACAGTTAAGGCTCATAAACAGGACACATTGCACGGAAGACCAAAGCAATACGTTCTATTGAGTAAATTCTTATTAGATTCAATTCAACCGCGTAAGGCAAAAGGTGGCGATACGCAGATTCAGTATGAAACATGGGTTGGTACCTGCGTTGGTTGTATGATCGCTTACGGAGTGTTTCCGACGTCAAAAAGAGCTTTGTGACGTGCATCTAACTTGGGTCTTGTTGGTACTTCCTTAATTATTTTTGAAATGTATGCCATTAGAGTGGTAGTGGTCATTACTAAGATTAGCCAACTATTAAACGGAGGTTGTTTTGAGAAATTTGTTTTTGTTTGTTTTCATTTATTGAATGGGCACGTGTATAATCAACTTTTCAGGAAGAGAGATATTGTCAAAGGCGTATAGCACAGTAGTACTAATCATAAATAGAAACGGCAAGACAGTACAACCCCAGAGAAGAGTACACAATGCATTTGGCACAAATTAGCACAAGATACAAATTAGAAGAAAACATAAATCGGATGGCAACATACGTGGAGCGCCATACCCCATAATGGGAGATACTATGGAATGAGTATCTTGTAAGCACCTAGAACTACGGGTTTAACTCGTCTGTTTCCACACATGCTATTAGTGCTTGTGAGCATGGAGAGCTTGAACATTGACACATCATAGGACAGGATTTACAGCATTGATCAATGAGTGATCAGAAAATGGAGTTCGACTGAAACGTAAAATGCTCGACAAGTTCGAACGAAATTGTAAAAAGAAACCGTGAAACACTATAAAGCTGAACAGTTTGAGGTAAAAATGACATTTCTCACCAATATCCCACCCAACAAGAGTCAAGGTTACTCAGGATTATCGTACCGAATGCCGTAATCGATCTGTTGATTGCCTAGTCCATTATGTTGGTGGGTCTGGTCCTGTGATTGACTTTGGTAGTGTTTGAGCAAATCTGTGAAACAAAACAGCAACTTGAAGCATAAATAAAGGACCATGACTTTTTAGGGTTAATTAAAACCTGATTTTTACTCGGTGACTATTCTTCTGACTTTCATATCATACATTCTACTTCAGCAACGTTTGAATATTGTCGAATCGGGACGATCGATAAGGTAGTCACGTTGATTTAATACAGAAGCTATTTTCAAAGCTTGTTTATGGGGTTGTGTTATCTATCGGGATCAGCAATATAGTGTGCACAGTTCTAAATTTACTACCCATCGGTACTTCTTTGAGAGAAACCTCCTCAAGTCTACGTTGGAGTTGAGGTTGTGCAAAACAAGAGTAAGAGCCCTTTCCGAATTTCGCCATTGGTCCTTACAATGGGAATGAAAAAGTTATTCAATGTTGAAAAAAAATATTTTTATATACTGGAAGAACAGACCGCTTCGGGTACAAACCTTTTGTCGGACCGAGGGTTTGTATGCAGTGAAACAAATTGAGAAACTTGAACAGATTTGTTGGGATTCGAACTCGGATGGCCTATGGGAATTGAACACCGCATTTTTTGTCCTTGACTTCACTTATGGCACGGAAATCTCCCTGTGTGTCTCACCGTGTGAAACCGGCAGGCTAGACATTCCAGCACAAGATAATTTAATCCCATCGTGATAGATCTGCGCCGCAGACCACAAAATCTTTTTTGGGTGAATAAACTCACAGCCATTGTTGTTACATGATTAATTAGAAATTAAAATGTTTTGGGAAATGAATCTCCTTCTTACGGTTCCAGTTTAACGTCACTACGCTTGAAGTAAACTGTGAGAAACAATACATGGTCTCATCAGATTTTCGAAAAATAATTACTTGATATTCAAATAATCCAAAAATATGAGCACATCTGTGTTATTTTGGCCCATTTTTAATGGATTAACTCATTCCTAAAAGGATAATAGTGCGTCACTCAGCTCAACCCAAGTCCTAACACCAAAAGTAGCGTACAGACAGTTTTAGAAGTTTTAGATTTGGGTGGGATTGATGTATTTTTTGTCCTATAGATGATATATTTATCCCGTATTTCGTAAATGAACTAGATTTCACAATAGCTCAAAACTTGGTTGACGCCGCATAGTGCATGACGGGCACAGTTAGTGCACCACAGTGCGAAAATAACTATCGGCCCGGTTGGCTTGAACCAACCAGTTTTTCTGTTTTTTTCTGGCGCACTGCTGGGCCTTTGGAAGAAAAGCTGAACGATCGATGCAATCAATGGAAAAGTTGCCTGGATAGATCACGTTGTTTGTTTTACAGTGATCTGATGAACCGTAGATCCTAATTCAGTAAAGCCGACTGATGTTCGGGACGATGCGTGTGGATATGTGTGGCACACAACTTTCAGTATGTAATTTCTGCCGCATTCCTCCAACCATTGGCCGCTCCCCAAACAATAATCTCTTGGATGGTGAATTGCAGCCCTGGCATGTAACTCAATAAAAAATTGTGTTTGGCAGGTCACTTCTCATTGCGCTTTCATGGTTAATACGGGGGTTAAAAACATGAACCAGGTGCGCTCGTTGTTTGCAGGACTACTTTCCTCTTCCATCACCGAATCTTTGTCCCGAAATAGAAAACAATACTAAAAATATACCATGTTCGAAAGTCCGTTAGACTGCACTGAGCAATTTATTGGTTCTCTGTGTATACCCGAATCATTTGTGGTCTTTTTTTACTTAGTACCACATCACTCATTGCATTCAGGAGAGCGTATAAATAAGATTTAGTAAGTGGTTGCTAGCTTTCAACCGACGACATTCGGTGATTGGCAAAAGGTAGACTCTATAAGCAGCATAACCTAACTACTGGACAGTGGTAGTCGGAGAAACTATGAAATAAATATGATAGCTTAAATTCTTAGATTTACTAAAAGTAATTAATAGACTGGCCTCAGTTCCATGAACCGTGACAGTTGCCTACTACCCTCACAATCGACGGACCCTACCAATCAGATCTATCCTTGATGTTGCACTTCTCGAAGAAAGCGGAAAACAATGTGACAATAATCCAGGTGTGAATCGTTTCTCGTCTGTCGGGTAATTTTTGGATTGCTATCATTCGAAATCAGCAAAATGATTAGGTATTTTACACTGCGAACGTTTTCCAAAATAACTGATGAAGAGAAAACATCATTTATCTATTTCTATTCGTTGTCACAAGCATTTGCTGTCTGACAAGTCAAATTGGTCTGTCTATTCAATCTACCGTGTGTACCAGTCCTGGAGAGCAACTTATGTGAGCTAATAAGACTATGAGAAAACATGGTGACGTTAACCAGCCTTTAGCATTTGTGCACCAATGGAGCAAACCATGCCACTTTTACCTTTTGATGTTTTCATTAAACAAACTTCGTGTTTCGCTGAGTTTGGTTTCATACCTTGATTCGACTGGCTTGAAAAATGCCTATTTTTGGATGTAAATAATTGTGATGATCGACAAAAAGCCCTGGTTAGCCGTTGTGTCCTGTTTGTCTCGTTAGTGGTGCGTATCCTTTGTGTCCCTGGCAGGACTCGAACTGCGTACATGAGGGTCGGGACTTCAAACCCTTACTCTTGAGCTACACGGTCCCAAAAAGGACGAAACAGCTATCCAGTGCTCTTCGTCGGTCACCATAGATGTTTCCATCGCAATCAAATGCACTCAACTAGTGGGGACTCAACGATCTCCCAAGGAATGAAACACACCCAAGGCCATCAANGGCCATCAAGAGTACCTAGTGCCTATTCTTGGACCTTAATTCTGTTTTACAACCACTGGAATTCGATTTTCGTCAGCTTTCTTTTCAAATTTTTGAAGCATTCGATCTCATAGTGATGATATCCCTTTCCGGAAATTTGAACCGCATGGTTACCTTGATTGTTTGATATTTAAATGGAAGAAATTATGTCGGTACTGCCCCAGGTTTACCCGTCGTTTACAGGCCAATAGTGATTTCTTCCTAACTTCCGGTAATCATTTCATAATTGCTCACAGTCTAACAACGACCTGCGATAGAACAAACACCTTTCCGGCACATCGATTCAGCTTAAGGCTTGAAGTTTGGAGCTCATTCGCGTGACCTAGTACCTGGTGAGTGAATCGTGCGTTCAACGCAGAATCATGTCCGAATGACAGTTTCAACTTTCGCTGGATTATTGTGGTATGCAGGATCCACCCTAGCTATGAATCCACTGGAAACACTGGTAGGAGTTTGGCTATAGAGAACTCGGTTCGAGCTCTTACACAACTAGCGTCGTTCCCAAAGGCCACACACAATTCTTGGCCACTCATTGACGCTCCCGATGCGCAGGCAAGACACACTCCCGACAGTAGGTTCTCCGTGGAGGGGGCTTCCAAGCAACCTACAAGACAAGGAAAATACAAAAAGCAAAACGGTTCAGTGAGACATGCACACGACTCACACACTCAATTCAAAATGGTTGCGCCCGTGCCTACACTACAGTATCAAGAAAGGAAATGGCGATAATCAACTTAAGTTAAAAAATGAACACAAAATATTAAGTCGATCTGCGACGAGGACCACAGAAGAACTGCCCCGGTATGTACGAATGAGGGACTGTTTCAAACATGTTTCTTCTCATCTTGGAATTAACCTCAATACCGGGGAAACCATTGAAAAAGTGACAGATATTCAAGCCTAAAAACTGAACGCAAATCTTTCGATTAACTTATATTGGGTAACTGTGCTGAACGGTAGAGGATAAATTTCACAGATTGTGAGTAAAGTAACTACTTAAAGTTTTAAAAAAGGAGTGTTCTCTAAAAGAACAATCAAACACTAAAACAGTACTTTTTAAAAAAATAGTGCTTCAGTTCATTGACGAAGCAGTACTGGAAGCAGACCCTCTAAAGTCATTCAGATATGAAGCGATATTTTCCATTAAAACATGAAAGTTTTTCCGTGTATTCGTTTATATTCGGTTAAAACTCCTCACGCGACTCATTCAGTGCCACCGAATCACATTACTAGGCCCGAAACTTCAGACATTAAGTTGTATGAGTGTGTCGCAAACGTGTGTTTATTCGACTCGAGGCCGTGGTTGCAAAGCATGTCTAC
>UZAN01040267.1:50761-69033 GCA_900618425.1 Echinostoma caproni
GTAATGAAAGTATCTTTGTCTCACAGAAGCAGAACCTCGACAAGTCAGAGAGCCGCCAGATCACAGATATCATACCGTTTCACAGACATATTTGTCTGTTTATCGATTACCCAGCCGCACAGTGAATCATGGTGATAAAGCTCGAGAAGCGATCAACCGTTGGCTTGGCGATTTCGAATAGAGAAACTATCCAGCGGTTTATTTCGTGTTGATACTTTCCGAATTCACTGATTCAATACATACCGTTTAGCTGCATTGTTTATTTATTCAATCAAGACTTTTATTGAAGACAATAAGAGATTACCTGAATTCATATAAAAAGGCGTTTTAGCATAAGTATTTCTTGCGCTTGGTCCCACTAATTTGGCTCACTTTTTGCTCTAAACCAATCGGCGTTCCTATTCTTCCAGCTATGATATTCCTGAATAAGCCAGGTGAATTTGATTGATTCAAAACACTGGCCCGTTGCTGGTCGTTGTGATGCTTTACACTTACCCACCCACCCCCTCATCTGGCGTTATCTTTGAACATCAGATCACCATAGATGAGCAAAGTGTACTGCCCAGAACAAACTTGCAACAATCCTTTAGGATTGTTCCATCTCTTATATAGATTAAGTGACAATGGTCGGATCAGTTACCCGGCGACAAGCGAGGCTGATTTGCTTGCTTTCCACCGGTCAGGTCCCGGATTCGATGAATTCATACTGTGGATGAAACCCAATCAAATCGAAGAGCTGTAAAGTGCTTCAGAAGCTTTCAGGCCATGTTGCGTCTGCTCTGGACACGATGAAATTTGCCTTGTATTCAAGTTTTACAAAATCATGTCTAATCTTGTAACAAAATCCAACCACTTCATTAGCTCTAATCTGGTTGAAGGGCTGGAATATTATGCAATACATGTCCTTTTTTAAAAAATGTCCACCTCCAGATCCTGATCACACTGACAGTTTAACTTACTCAATAGTCGCTAAACGCAACATGGTCAACTGTCTCTCCCCAACGACCTTCAAAGTGAGTGAATCACGATAAACCGGCACAAAATGTTTGACTCCGGGACGGATTGGAGTCCCACGGTTTTCACATGGTCTACTGGACACAATAACACTGGAGTACCATTTATTAACTCCCTAAACAAAATTTTAAAAATCAAAAAAGGATACAGTTTGCGGCGAAAAAAAGAACATTTTGGTGCTAGGCTAAAAGTTGTATTGATGTACCCTATAGGAGCAGATGAATTTGAGTAAATTTCATTGAAGACAATAAGCTCATGGCACACTGATACGATAGGAGAGTAATTTTTTCATCCAAATGGCTCATTTTCATGCTACAAGTTTTTCGCTACTATTCTGAGAACCGTGAATAGAATATCAATATCATGATGAGTATGCTAAGTTCGCAGGAGATACGTAGTGTGAAATCTTTTGTATGCCACTTTATCATAATTAACGATGTTACTCTCTAGTAAATTTACTTTCTTTGTTCTATGTCAACTAGGGGTTTGGTTACACTTATTTACACCATTTTTCTCATTTCTCGTCAGTGTGCATAAAATGATCAAAATAAGTACTTAACTTTCGCAGCTACGAAACCAGTGATCTGATATAGGTAAACATTTACTCATACGCAGTTCTCAGCATACAGGCTAGTTTACATGCATATATTTCTTATGTTATTTGCTGAATCTTGCAAATGATTGAAGTTAGTTTCCATAACCAATCCCGATTAATAAAATTGTTATCAACACTGAGCGGAGTGAATCTCTGTGATCGTATTTCGTCCACAATTTGAGGGAAAAAATATTTGTCACGCATCGAAATCGATGATGTTAGTCCACAGGGTGTCATTTGTGATCCGAAGTCATTGTGATCGAATTGCCAAAGTCATTGAAGTTTGTTTTTTCTTCCGGTAAGCCTGACCCATTGAACACAGCTTGGAGAGACTAGGGCTGTATGCGAATGAGAAATAGTGTGCTTTCCACGTGCGTCATGTGATGGCAGCACGTGGACTGAGAGCGATGCCTTGGATATTTTTTATTCTCGATAATAGGTGCATGCTCTAGAATTTCAATTTTACACATTAAAGATATAGATCTCTAGTTTGAGCATTCTAAAATTTTAGAGGAGGCGACACAGAATATTGGCAGCTTATACTCAATTGTCAATAGATTTTATTGTAAATCATTTATGACTATTCAAAAATATCCTGACTTCGTGTCAGAAATGAACAGGTAGTATTAATTCAAAGGATGATAGCATGAGATAACTTTCAGATGCTTCTCGTTTCAGATGGATAACTGTCTCTGAAACAACGAATTCACGACGGACACTAAGTGTGCTTGGTATATGTTGGGTTAGACATAACTAGACTGGACGATTGTAAAGCCTACCGAATAAACAAACGCAGAGTGAACAATCAAATCAGAGTCACCCTCTTACTAATCCGTGAATAATTTGTTCCTGGAAATCGAGCTTTTGCGGATAGGCCGACTTCTTTGACAATAACCTAATCTTTCATCATGTACTCGTCGTGCGCTGTCATGTTCCTGCCCTTTGGAGCTAAATAAGAGGCTTTTATTGTGATCGTACGTGAGAGGCAAACGATAAAAGTACTGGACCCATTTATCAGAACAAGTAGATTCAAAGTCCATCTTAATTAGTCGCAAGTCATTTCCACGCCACAAGCGAGGCTAAGTTACATGTCATGCAATCATAATTGATTATTTACAGTCAATTTTATTTCGTCTGTATACTTTAAGGATCGAATCTCTTATCATTCTGGAGGAATGGAATATACGAAGACGGCTACTTGAGGTTTTTGTCACGAAATATCAATAATTGTTAGCCGTCTGCACACCAATCGTAAGAATGTCAATGAAGATCGCGAATCCAAGTCTCGTGATCACCATGGGAGTATCGATTGACAAAGAATAGATAGTATTGAATATTTGGTTTAGTCCCTCTCAAATGTGTCATGTCCTCCCGATCGGGTAACAATTATCACTCATTGTGTAATCTGACTGTCACATTTCGTTGCTCAATAATGACGTTCTTTCAAAAACCCCTGGTTGCGGAGAGCAATCGTCTATAGTTAACTTATATATAGTCTAAACTAAAGTACGTAAATATCCGTGAGCGCTAAAAAATCACATTATTGTTATTTTTCGTGATATGGATGCGCCGGGCAAGTCGATTTCAAAACAAATTCCATCTTCGAAAGTATGTTGAGAAGTACAGATGCCGGAATGACAAAGCAACTCACAACAACTTGCCAAGTCAACCTAATAAGACTGTAGGAGGCTGATGTTTTTTTTTTCGGAGCAACACTGTGCGTGTCGTCAATGATGACGGAATGTTTACATCCATAGTGAACCTGAAAATCGTTAGTGTATACAGTTTTTTCTCTTCCTCACTGCAACCCAGCTGTAGTGCCTGGAATATTCCTGGACCAGTAATTGCTATCACAATCACAATTAAAATCCGCTTGAGGAATTTCCGGATATCGAGACACATGAAGAAGATAACGAAATTATCGGTTAGATTGTTGGAAAAAATTAGACGATAATTCATACGTACAAGAAAAGATTATTCCTCCCAAATGTGTCAGTTGCTCAGTTTTCTTGTGATTTCGGTCGTAGTACGACGGATGAGCAACACGCATCCGGATGCACAAAAAGTTTTATTTGTTACATAAAAATAAGCATGACATATTTTCAAAGTATTCTATACCAGCGTTCAGACATAGTCCATGAGCTCAAACCATTTTGTGAAACAGCTCAACCATGCCGAAACGGGTAATCCTTCGATCCGTTTCACAAAGGCCTCCACTGCAGCTGTTGGTGTCTCATATCTGATTCCACACATCACATGCTTGACATTTAGGAACACAAAATAGTCACACGAAGCTGGGTCTGGGTGATGGACCAACCTATTGGATGCTTTCTCTAGTCGAAAAATCGCTGACAACATGGGACCTGTGTGCATATTCGCTGTCATGGTCCCTCGGGCTTGAGTCCTCGGACGAAGCCTGACAACAATTTGCAGTACTTTCGGCCGTCAGTCGGTGGTGTACCAGTCTTCGGTGGCTGTGCTTTGCTATACGAGTGATACAATAGCTGCAAGAACATTTTTGGCAATGAACACTTCCACTATCTGCTTTGCTACGCTGCGCACTCATCGGAATTTCTGAGGTCGCACACCAACCGGCGTCCACTGAGCTGATTGTTACTCGATCTCTGGGTCGAAACTGTACACCCAGGTCTCATCAACTCTGATGATCTCCCAAACTGCATTGGAACGTCCACCATCAAAACGGACAAACACGGTGCTGCACCAAGTCACCCGAACTTTCACTGTTCCTCACTGAACTAATGAGGTACCCAATGTGTGCAAACCTTTCTGATACCGAGTTTCTGTTATGGGATGATGCGGATTGTTCCCGATGATGTCGCGATGGCTGTTTCCAGCTGTGCCGCTGTCACCCGCACATCCTCACCAGCCATCGCTTGCACAGCATCAATGTTGTCCACTGTAGTGACCTCCACAAGTCGACCGCACCGTTTCTCATCATCCAGGGACCGCCTGTCTCGCTTAAATTTCATCAACCGCTCAAACACAGTGCTTCTTGAAGGCACGTCATCACCAAAAACAGCTTACAAACTATCAACACTCTGCTACTGCTGCTTTAAACTACATTTGTAGTCGTAGATCATCACCCTCCAGTGACATCGACTGAGTTCCATTCTTACAGTCCAAGTATAGTGACCCTTATGACTTATGAGCAGTGCTCGGCTGTTGATATTTGGTTCTATGAGTTGCATTCATTGAACGCTATCCTCAATAGACCACAGTTTACGTTTTCTTTTCTCTCGTACGTGTACTGCGCGTCCGGAAAACCTTTTGCTCTCACACACTACAACTGCGTTTACTGGATTTGGATCATGAAACGTAAGCATCATCAGGTAGCCTACATCTAAAACCAATCCTATAAAGCTTCATGAAGTCTCACTAGTCCGCTACCTTCATTTGATAAAAACGACTGATTCGAACCGTTTGTGCATCTATGATTGTCATACGACGGGTATACACGAAATATCAGGGCTCCGCGTGCGCACCTAACGGGATTTCAGTTGTTTTCAGTGATTTGGATTAGGATGCAAGAAGCAGGTGGGATAATAACTTCTATTATCTGCAGTTATTGCATCTCAACTTAGGTCTTCTCCTTACCAAAAAAATAATCATTTCAATGATGTGCAGCACTTTCGGTTAACTATCTGATACCAATTTGTTTTGCAGCTTGTTAACTCCGTTTGTGATTTTTCTTCTTGACGGACGTTAGAAATCAAAACCCCATGTGCAGTGATCGAAAACTCTGAGATAATGCTAACAAGGGAAACGGTTCAATACATATTGTTAACGATCGATAGGAACGGCGAACTTAGGATGACCATAATCAATGGCAGCATGATCAAGAACCCCGTACTTGTGCAAATGCAATTCAGGGGATTAGACAGTCTAATAATAACCAATGAACTTTCAACAATCATTTATCAACCATTCTTTATTCCTTTCGATTTCACTCAATAGTTAAATTCATCTTGGTTGTTGTCTGCTTCTCAGTTCATATTTTTTAAATGGAATCCCAGTGTAGAAACTATTTGCGTTTTACATCAATCATCGTTCTGTACCTGCAGAAACGATAATTCAATAGGAAAATTGACTATATTGGTTTATAATTATTTCTGGACCATATTTTAAAGTGAAAACACTGGCCTCAAACCCCAAATTCTTATTTACATTTAGGTCCCCTGTTATCTTCACCGAACTGTTTTACAACGACCACAAACTCATTTCTTGATCCTTTAAGTTTCCATCGGTATGTAGTCTTATACCACGTCGTATACCACGGGAACACCCGACACAGCATATGGTGGCACATCACCTCAAGTCCGTAAAATACTATTTAAGAAGGTTTTATCTGACCTTTCCCATCCGGTTTATCCTGCCCCTAGTCAGCCCCTTTCTTATTCATCCACCCGTTTCAGTCATAAACTTATAAAGGCATGCACTGAGGCTTGAATGTGTCCTTTTGTCTCGTATCTCCCCACATTTCTCACGAACCACTCACTCATTGGAGAAATTCTGCGCGAAATGATAACCTAAACCAATGATAAACAATGTTGTATACTATTCATTTCATGATGTTGCTATCCGTTTCACTTTTTAATTGCTGTATTATATTGCCCTTTTTTATTGTGGACACGCTGTGTTTATGTGGCTGCTGAATATCCACCTTCAAGGTGTATAAAGCTATTCCTGGGTTGACTTGACTTGATTTGGTTTACCGTATCTTCTTCTGATGCATTCATGCATATATGCTATACTCGGTTGTTGCTTTGGTCACTGCAATTCTAGACAATACTTGTTTTGGATTTTCATTGACTACCTTTGATAATTAATCGTTACGCACACTATTCGGATCAAACAATTACCCAAACACTGGAAAACCGAACCAGATTCAAGTATGATTCTAATTAGAGCTCAGTAATATGCATTTCAATCGGTTCATCCGGAGGAGAGAGGGGTAAAATGTTGTCGTTATAACAATCAGCTCACACCGACACTAATCTGAATCACTCGGATCAAATTTGTTCGCATACAATCCTCAATAACAGTTCGTCAATAAACGTGATTTAACATGTAAATTATCATTTTAACACAATGCATATAGAACAGCAAACTTGCATGATATTCTACGGGGACCAACTGATACTGTATTTATGGCTTCCAAAAGCCTCAGTATGATCGGGGCGGGTGTGTCGGATTGAGAATCGTCGCCATTCCCTTACACCTCGCGAAATTCTCCGGTATGACCAAGCGTCTCGAGTATCCTCTGAAGAGGAAGTCTTACTCTCACTGCCTTTTCGTGGCGGAGGCATTTTCCCACTAAAGTAAGAGGACGAAAAGCCGACAGCCGGGGGTATAACCGGGGTGGTGAACCATTGGCAGTTCACCTAGCGGAGTTGGCTAAAAACCCTGATTCCAGACCAACCGAGAAGAGGCGTACGAACCACACGCACACCTTCCTGGTCGCGGCAGTGGTCACCGACTCGATTAGGCATCAAGGGGTATTGGGCACCTTGAGCGTTTGATCTCGTTCGAAGGGTGTATGATTCAGTGAACTGGACACCGGTACCCAATGGACTGCGGACTCGAAGCTCCGTCCTGTTGTCTTGTAGATCTGGCTTTCTAGCCAAAGGCTTCGAGTGGAGACCCCAAAGCTATCCCCTTTCCTCGGCCAGGACAATCGGGAAGTAACATGCCCACACAACCTATGAACACATTCTTCAGATTGCTTTCTGTTCATATGCTGCGGCACATTTGTCAGTTCTCTGTAATTGGCTTCGTGTTGAAATAATATAATATATTATAAAATAATATATATGTATATAATAATATAATGTATATGAATGTGTATGCACATTGGACAATGAAAAGCTAGCTCCGTACACAAACGAGATCTTGTAAACTTCAAACAAGAGTAACAACGTGAGCCTACTGGGATATTCCGGATTACGGAATCCAGGACGATACAATCTTGGCAAAGGATGCAACTACTCCTATATGGCATTGCAAATAATCTCCGTCCCCCAGCGTCTCCATTTTAGTTTCTGAAGCCTATGGAGCTCGTAATTGACACAGGGGTATCACTCAAAGGTCTTACCTTNAATTGTATGCTACCCAAAACCACTTGCCATTGTTGTATCCATTATTCTTGTCTGAATCAGTGTCTGTCCACACGCACTTCACCCGATCACGATCCACCACGTGATTAATTTTTTTCCCGAAACCTACCGATTGTAGACGCATAGACATACCCGTACCCGTGCCCTGACTACAAGTCTCGCGGAGCTTGTACAGGCTGCCTTGTATCGAAAACTGTTCGTCCACCTTATTCCGTTTTCGACCACAGTGGTCATCGATTTCTGACACTATGTCGGTGCCTTCATCTACCCATTCAACTGCAAACCATACCGTGGGATTACCGACAAAACCTGTCCAACGCTGGCTATTTTTCAGCAGGTTCCAATGCCCTGAGTCCTTCTGGGACGACAGTTTTGAACATGGCTGAGAATGATATTCTAGGATTGGAATCTGTCTATGCCCCTCACTTGAAGTTCAAATCGTCTAGAATAACAGAAAACTCTTTGTAGTATCCAACGTACAATAACCTATTTGTCTTTTCCACTTTTTCAAGAGACTGTAAATTTAGAAAGCCGTTCACTCTGANTCCCGCAAGCTGATTGTTCATTTAGTGAACGCAGGCGTACTCGCAGACTGGGATTACTGCCCCTCGGTCTGTTGTTAAAGAACTTCATCGACTGACAAGAACCCTGAGACAAATCTTTACATTCAACAGCATCACAAGAGACGCAATTGCGTATTCGATCGTCAGACACGTGAATGCATTTTGAAATTCTATTTTTCAAATACACTGACACACGGCATCTACACGATCAAAGTTCAAGATTTTGATTTGCACGTACCTATCTGCCTATCGAAATTCTGTTTTGCCATACCTCGTACATCTGCGTATCCGTAAGGCACCTATACGTAATTGATTGCTTATTTAAAACAGACAATATCTGTTTTATTTCAATTGTATTTTGAGTGATTCCGTAAATTTTACTTTTACAGAGATAGTACGAAAAGGTGAAAATTCGACCGCCTGAGTGCATTAGAGGATATTGCTGATTCGTCTCACCTTGACCCAGCTGTAACTTCCGTTAAATAGAAACGCAGGCTCAGTTGAACAGAGAGTGAGAGGATGTTTAATTTCAACTCCTATAAATGATTGAGGATGCTTCCAGACGTCCTTCACCAAACTTTTACCGACAACGCGCCTATTACGCAAAATAATTTGACTGAACGTGTGAAGATGAAGCGTGGCACTTAGCTTAATGGACCGCAGTACGAATGTTGGTTTCACGTGCTTCAACTACCATCAGATATATCTCAAATTAAGTGCATCATCAAAGTGAGCAACCTGGGTTCATGTAAAAAATCTCGGAGTGGAAATTTTACGTAATAGAAACGACAGCTTTTTATTTATAGATGATCCGTTCGGTTAGTAGTGCGTAATTCTGAAGGCTCAATTAAAACTCAAACCTACATTTTTGTCTATTCGTCTTGTCGAGGGCCGGCTATTCTGAGCTTTCCACTGTCCACCGAGGCGGTACCATTCATGTTTCTGGTGCGGCCACACCGACTGAAGCTACTCAACCTGAAATAGAATAACAGTATTCCGTCATTGTACCAACAAGATCCACCTACACACTGGCAACTGTTCGATAATCCAAAGCTACCTCTTGTTGGATTCGGCGTATGAAAGAGATCTAGCACTAAATTATAATTAGTCCAAGCAGTAAGTATGAACAGGAAGATATCTTCATCGAATTTGTTCACCCCTTTGTTCTGCATAATGTAACATTGCGATTGATCTGTGTCTCAAAAAGCCTCTGTATGGTTTTGGATGGGTGTATTGGATAATGACTGATCACTCTTCCTTGCACGACAAATTGCGTCATATAGTCTCTGTTGAGGAAGCCCTACTCCTTATCACTGTGCGACGATTTTCCCCACCAAACTAAAAAGACGAAGAGTCAACTTCTGGGGATAAAAAACCGTTAGTCAACCACAAGCAGTCTACCTAAAAGAGTGAACAAAAAGCCCTGATTTCAAACCAACTAATTGCACGAACTACACCCACACCTTACTGGATGTGGCCTTGATCAACGGCTTGATTGAGTACCATCGTTGTTTCTCCGCTCCATGACCTAATGAAGAAGAACCTAGTTGCTGATTCCTTGAGCCGTTTACCGCTCCGTACCACAACTGACGAGCTGAACGAAGTACCAGTAGAGTTTGTGCACTTACTGCAGCGCTTGGATAACTCTCCAACATCGGGCATCGACGTTAAGCACGAAACCGACAGAGACCCGGTATTGTCCCAAGTTAAACGGATGATGTTGCACGGTTGGCCAATGAAAGTCACGGACGGAATTCGGCCTTACTTTAATTGTCATTCTTAACTGAGTCTTCATGACGGATTCATACTAAAGGGTTCTCGCATGATAGCCCCAGAATCAGTTAGGAACAAATTGCTGAAAGAACTACACCACTCCCACCCAGGTATAGTACGAATGGAGGCCCTCGCGAGCTCGTACGTTTGGTGGCCTCAGCTGGACCAAAACATCGAGCAATTGGTGCGTTGCTGACTACTGTCAACAACAAAATAATTAACTATCAGGACCGATACACCCATGGGCATTGCCGGATGGTCCCTGGCAGCGCGTGCATGCGGATTACTTCGGACCCGTTGAGGGGAAGTTGTTACCTATGATAGACGCCTTCTCAAAATGGATTGACGTCCATATTGTACTCAACATCACCTTCGAGTGCACCGTCAACAAAGTACGTTCGAGTTTTGCTATATACGGGGTACCTAAAACACTATGCACAGACAACAATCCCCAGTTTACAAGCGCAGCGTTCAAGGATTTTCTGAAAAGTAACGGTGTCCATCATATCACATCAGCACCCTACCACCCATCATCCAGTGACCTAGCTGAGCGAGTAGTCCAAACAGTTAAGAACGGATTGCGCAGGCAGCGGCCAACCTCATAACAGACCACACTTGACAGATTTGTTTGCATATCGGACAACACCTCTAGAATCCATCAATAGAACTCCGGGAGGGTGATGTTTGGGCAACGATTGAGGACACGAGTAAATTTAATTTTCCCCGACCCACGTGAATCGATGCAGCGAAACATGTACCGCATGCAAAGAGGCAAACAGGTCGGATTATGGGAGTAAATGGAACTTGATTCTAAAGTTTATACGAAATCGCCCACGAGTGCCTCCCGGTACATTGCTCAAACAGTCCAGAACGCAAACCGTCAAAGAACTTGGCGATGGAACAACGGTCCGTCGGCACACGGATCATGTGTTCGCGCCCGACTGATAGGGTCACTGTTAGGGACTCAAATGAGAGTTTGGAAAATCACGAAGAAAGACAGTGACACTACACAAGTCCTGCCCAGTTGTGGTGAGCCGATTGCGGTCCGAAAGTCCGCACGTTCACCAAAACGAATTGATTTTTTTATTCCCGGGCAATGACCAAAGCTGGATCCCGGGGAGATATTGCATACGTGCCTGCGGCTTAAGTGCGTACTTTCTGTCAGCCTGCGCATCGGCAATTTGCTGGTTCCAAAGACGTTATCGATTGATATCTACTCAGATCGATCAACCTCACGCAACTGCCCATACTAATACTGCTGGCCGACATGGGCCCGATTCTGATTGGCTGTTAGTTCTATTGCTGTCTTGTTGAACATGTTTGACACGATTGATTGTGAACGAGTCATGATAAATCTATCCTACCCTGCGTACATTTGTTCTACTTTGCTAGCGGGCTACAGGTCCGAGACTACACTGCTTGAAATCCAAACGCAACAATAGGAAACTTGGACGTCCGAATAATACATGATTCGACGAACAGGACAGTGACTCCAATGGGTTGCGTTTTCCGCACACCAACTAACCACCTTGTTGGTTAGGTTTTGAACAGCTGAAGGCTCCAGGAACACACCTGCTTTGGCTTGGCGATTCTCTGCCCACAAACAAATCATTGAATAGAATTTTGTTGTAACGACTGTCGTTCCTTGATTTATTTGGCAAGAAAACTGAAATGATACAAATAGCAGCTTTAGTAATAATCATGGTTTATCAAGTCAAGTCCAATCAATTCAGTAGTAGCTTTATGCACCCGGAAGGGTGAATTCTCAGCATTTACACCACATTTGTGGATTCAAAGTTATAAAATCATTACATAATGAAACTGAAAGCAGCAGATTGTGTTTGTCAATGAAGCAAGCATTTGCGCAATTCTGTGGAAATTTTCTCTTTGTCAATAAGTAGACGTGCTAGATATGGCAGAACAGAATTACGATAAGCAGAGGTACGAGCAAATGAAAGTTTAAATCTTGAGTGTGTGGATGATGCAGATACAGCTTTTGAAAATGGGTTTTGTAATGGGTGGTAAGTGTCTAAAAGTATTTTGGCAGTGAAACTTTTGCATGCTTGTAGGCGTCACAAACGGTTAACAAAAACTCAATCCTATCAAATAGTCTTTTGGTGAATAAATGGTCAAAATTTGATAACAACCATGCTAACAATGGGCTTATTCACAAACACCTAATTTTAAAACGGTATTACTACCTTTCAAGTGTACCCCTGCAGAATCGAGGAGTATCGAACAATAACGAAAGGAATCACAAATGTTGACGATTGTCCACCGCGCCCGATATAAAAACGATAAAGCAGATGAAAATGGACCAGATCACCATGACCAAAACAATGACAGATCACAGGTTATGCCAATGCCGATTGGTTGTGTATCGCCAATGTGCCCCCGGAAGCGTTTATCCGCATCGCGATTAAACGACAGTGGCATAGCAACCACATCCAGGCAGATTCCTGCTAGATGTTCTTCGCTCAAAGCTGTCGATTTGATGGATGTGCATAAGTCGAACTTAGATGGAGCTGATATCTGCTCAGTTGAGCAGATTGGAATATGTAACTTCTCCACCACATCAACGTTTCTCTTCCTTATTACTCGATCAAGCGAACAAATATAAGGCGAATTTCGGTCGAACTAAGAGCAAAAGAACGAGGAATGACAAAAACGTTATTAACAGAACGTTGGTACGAGAACAGATAATGAGCAATACTGCATTTTGGAACATACCATGCTACCTCCCACAAGTAAATAACCACCTTACAGTCCTCTGCTCACCCGCATTTCGGACACAGAGGCTCGCCAAAAGCTATGCAATTCGCTACTAGTACAGTGCGATTGCTCCATCGTTTCACGTTGTCCTGTCCTTCTCACCCGTGACCTTAAACAAGTAAATTCCCTTTGACTCTCTCTGCAATCTGATTGGATCGTTTTCCGCGATTTGCGGCACTTGGATTCCTTCGCCCAAACACGAGACGGCCTGATTACCGGCGCCTCATACTTGCAATTGTTATCAGATAATGTGGTACCTCCCATCCGGCGCACATAAACTGAAGTTGGTACCACAGTTTGGTTCCAACATGACGGTGCACCGCCACACAACGCTCTGGTGGTGAGAATTTTCTCGATCCGGAATGAATCGGCCGACTGCCAAAAGAATGGCCTCCCCTATCACCTGATCTGTCTCCTTTGGATTTTTTGAGACTATGGTGCGATTTTGGGCTTTTCAACGGCCCAACGAATGGAGTCTGTCACAAGTTCAAAGTTTTATTATGATTATCCGTTTATCGAACCCGCTTCGAAAAATAGCGCGTGTATTTTATACGAGTCAAACGTTGGTCCAGTGTCATCATCACTTGAAGTTTTTCTATTCCGAATTTCTCACATGGTGCATCGCTTCACAAATGATTATCCTGTGGTGATTCTCTACCAACACTTGAGCAGCATCGGACTCAGAACTTATGCACTTCCTATGCCGGCCCAAAAATCGCATGACCGATCGGTCGGATGGTTCAGCCACAACGGACCTAGTGCTTGCAAATCATGGAAGGTTTTTTTTAAAAAAAAAGATCATTGTACCATGATTTCTCTGGCACGCAGTCTGGCGTGAGTGAAATATATAAATATATATATGCTGCATGCTCAGCTAACCAGGGAGGGAAGCCATGCCTTAATTACAGCTGCAATTCTTAGGCAGGCCCAGTGAACTTCGACTGCACAGCAGGAATGTCATCACCACACTGATGGAGTGGGCATGATATCAAGAGCATTACAAAAATTAAAAGCCGGTAATCAGACCGTCTCATGTTGGGGTGAGGGATTCCAAGGGCCGCAAATCACGGAAAGGGATCCAATCAGATCGCAGAGGATCAGAGACAAGAAGAGGTGAAACGATGGAACAATCGCACTATAAAACCTGAGATGAAACGAGTTCGAAAAATGCAAGTTGGACCATGCCCCTTCCAGCAAAGCTGAAAGATGTATAACTCAAGAATTCACGATAAAACTTTATATAACCAAATGATTCGAAAATTTGATCGCACCAGCCGTCGGTTCCCATTGTACCTGACGGTGACCCACCGACCCCAGTGGAAATAAATGACGAATTCAGGTGAAGTCGGAATAATACACAAAATTACATAAGCCCGGCACTCGAGCCATTCCGTTATGTGCTTGAAAGCATACGAAAACGATGCCACGGAACTGCGATCATTCTATTTTGCTACAGTTCAACTCAAAGGATGACAGAACACTATACGAGAATTACTGGGGTATAAAGCTAGAGCGTCACATGGAGAACCATCAACGTAAATGCTCTACCCAAGCTGTATTACTCTACGTTATTCCCTTCCTCAATTCATAGTCTTACTGTGTAAGGAGTAATCTACCAAAACCATATCCTCGCAGATGCATACTCCATCGCCTCCCGAATGACATGCGACTTGTTTCAGTGAACTGTAGGTTTGCAATTAGCGGAAATCAATGGACTTTCTAACACAAAAGTGTACTTGAAACGTATCATTTCAACGATTGAATTAGAAAGTGCATACAGTGAGGGATCTCGCACACTTAAACTAGACACCAAGAAGAAATGCCACTAGTGTTCGGACTCCCTCATTCTGGTCAACATCGCTAACTATACCTGATAGCTCTCCAACCGAGTATAACGGTATCCGAATTATACCAGATAGCCGACCTCGACTCAGTCAGTGTTGTGGTGCTAACTAAACTGATCTGAGATAGATCGTATGAACTACAACTCGGACCTTATTACCACATGAAACAGCGTTGCCAGACCACTGAATAGGGAAGCAATTAGAACTGTTCTCGCCACAAAGATACCAAGCGACCCAGCTAAGTACCGCAAGAGTAATGTCGAGACTAAACGAAGATTATAACATGCGTGGTCGGGCACATACTCGAACTGGAGAAATTCAAGTAATACGATATCATCAGATTCGAGATTGCAACCATAAAAACCCTGAAAACTGACCTCGGTCATTTATATTTGTGCTAAGAATTTTGATGGCATGCCCCGTAATCAGAAAAACGTTCACAGACATGGAGGAATACGGATAAGCGTCGAGGACGGTCGGGTTGGAGCATATTCCAACTTTCTAAGCACATTCAGTCAAGATTCCCTCCAATTTATGTTTCGATAATGCTCATTTCTTCGTTTATTGTCATTTCTTTTTCATGGAGGTCGAAAGACAGTAACCAAAACCGAAGCACGAAGGTGCAAGGCTGTGAGATGTACATGTTGAACTGAAATCGATCTCGACAACGAATAAAAGGGATGTAAGAAACTCAGTAGACAGTTTCATTCCAGATTTTAATTATTGCAATATCATCATGAGAAACTGTTCAACATCAAGCAGTGTCTCTGAAAATGGTTGTCCGAACGTAAGCCGGAAAAAGCAGTTTCATAAAGTAACCAGTGTAACCGGAATGCAAATATTCAGAAACTCACTCGAAATAATCGGGTAGCAAAAGGATAGAGGAGTTCATGCAGAATATACACAACTGATAACTGGTTTCTAAAATCCAGTGTTTAAACCAAGACCATAAGCGGAAAACCGGAGGTAATCAGATTTGGGCAAAGGGAAAACGAGAGGACGGTAACTCAAATAATGATAAACATGCTGACGGAAGACGTAGGAAAATTAGAAGGCCCATAAAATCAAAGATAGGGATAGTGGAGAGGAGACGAGTACAATTGGTTCCGTAATGGAGAAGCGATTTGGTGGGTCGTAGACCACTAATCACTGTTAAGGTTATCTGAAGTGAGCTGAACATACAGGTTAGATAAATCTGTAGAAATTACTATTCGGAGTGGAATGCTCAGCATACAATCTAATAAATTGGATTACAGAGGGCGAAAGACGATCCATTCATGTACAGCTCGATCACATTCAAACAGACTGACCGCATTTGTCAGTTGACCAATACACCACAGTACGCTAAGTGAGAAAGTTCAAGGAGGAACGCATTTTTGATGAAATATAATTCAGAAAGACTTGATCATCCTGACGGAATTTTTAACCTTTTTGGAAGAACGCTTGTCTGGTAGGATAAATACCTGAACAACCGGAACGGAATAATAAGACAGCGCAAAAAGTCACCGGTACAGGACCAGCACAGGACAGATTCACCTGACACAAACTGACTGCTCCCTCTTTAGAGACTAAGCAAGAGAAAAGCATCAGCGGCTCCGGTAAACTCTTGCAAACATCGGATCTAGTATTGTGACGACCGACAGTTCAAATGCTTACAAGTGAGCCATCGACAGACGACACATCAATAATGCAATAAATGGAGACAAGGAAAGCCCAATGGGTGGTCAATGCATGCGTGTTCGGGCCAACAGTATCCAGTGGTATAGAATATGACTACGTGACCGAGAAATTTGTAGCCGGAGTTCGGAGTTGTGTAGGCCATCATACGGCACTCCTGCTAAGAAATCGATGCAACCACGTTGTACGCAGGAATAACCTGCGTTACGCGTTACGTTACTGGAACAGCCGAACCGATGTGACCGGACCCAAACTAGGGCACGGTCCGGTGAAAGACGTAGGGATATAGACCATGAAAACAGCTCAGCTGCGATTTATTTCCGCTCTTGAACTCAGTCCGGAATAGTGGTATCCATCGTCCAATATGCATTATCAATTACACTAAAGAGTGGCTATTGCGTCTGGTTCTTTCACAGTTGACTGTGAGGTCATTTTTGGGTGCAGATGATTCTGAAGTTTCGTTTGCATCGAGGCGTGAAAAATCGCGAAGTTCTCTAGAAGAGCCCTCGAATCGCAGAGTGGTATCGTCCTCGAGTGAAGCGGTTTTCGCAAACTCAGACGCTGATGTTTTGGCGCGTTTCTGGCTCTCACGGAATTCACCGAGACGGCGTTTTAGTAGGCGCAACTTATGGGCCATAAGTGTGAGTTCTGTTTGCTTTTCACAAAACTGCTGAGTACGGACCTGGTCCAATAAGGCGTTTAGTTGGTCAGCCAGTCTGGTTGTTACCAAATGATCCACATTCTTGTGCTGTGTAGCTTCAAGCAATTCGGAATGGTGAACGTGAAGTGTACCCCAAATTTCAGAAAATGAATGGTATAGTCGTGAGTATCCGGGATATGTTCGCTCGAATTCCATGCGATACAGTTTCACCTGACTAGCTTCCGAGATTCTGGGAAACATCCTGCACAAACAAAGAGAAATGTAATTAAATATAAGGTTCGAAGTAAACGAAGCATTTATACAGGCACCATCAGGGAATGTGATAGACATCGTGACCTCGGGACTAACAGTAGAAGTATTGCAAGGATAGAAAATGTCTTCTACTGTTTTTCGGAAACCAACAATCCGTAGCACGAGCAAGTTAACCGACCTCGCCCTATTTTCTGAAGCACCAGCGGGTAGTTCTGTTATGGCAGTATGTAATTCGGTATTTATAGGTTGTAGCCGCGTGCGCGGCGGTGATCAAGTGAATCGCTGGCAGTGGGTAGCTTTATTACTATCCGGCTAAATATCACGCCTCTTGGTGGGGTGCCATGTGAGTTGCCACTTCAAATTCTGGGGTTTGATATTTATGATAATGAATGGACCTACACACGTATAAAAACCCAGCTTTGCAGGTGATGAGTGATAGCTCATAGTTTCGAACCAATAAATGAAGGAAACCAAATGAAACAGTAAGCCTAGGATAGCATACAGTCCCAATTGGAGTGGTACCGCACATGTGTGAAAACTGAAAAATATCCGCAGCGGAGCTGGAGTACCAGTTCGTCGCACTATGCGGGAATTTAAGATCACCCATTTTCTCTTGTTAACTGTAATGATAATAGAATCACACAGGCCTTTTCGATGATGGTTGGTCTTGAATGTTACAGTGTGTATCTTATCAATAAACCCATTACCAGACACTGATAAAATCGGAGGATGTTCAAAATGATTTCACTCAACCATTACGGAATAGATATAGCTTCAGTTTTTACGACCAATAACCTGTTACCGGGATTTAACAGTAAAAACATGATAAACATTAGTGAGTTAACGAAAACGAAAAAAGATGAAAAACAGTGCCCGTTTACGGCTGATATTCAAATAAATAAAAACATGATAATCGATGATTTCACACTGCCCATGGGAGATTGTACAATCGCCAAGCTCGGCGAACAACCGAGCATCGTATATATA
>UZAN01040267.1:73585-84459 GCA_900618425.1 Echinostoma caproni
AGAATTTAGTAGCACACTTTTGTTCGGTTGACAGCATGGGAGTTTCCTTCATTTACTGCCGTGTCGGATCGGGCAATTGGGTGCAGTCGGTACTCGGAATGAGAGAGCCAAGTGTACAGAATATAAGAACCAAATTACGGGATACCAGTCCGCGATGAATCACTATTCCATTTCGTCGATTTAAAAAGAGAATGGATCCTCTTGCAAAAAATTTCAACTCGAACTGGCTAACTCACAATCTAGTAGCAACTGGGGCGATTAATTTTCGCATACATGGCAGGTATGAAAGTGTAGCCTATTTCAAATATGACCGAGATTTTGTCTAGGGCACTCTGGACATCATGAAAAATCCCGAATTCAGTTGGTTTTTTAGCATTTCGGGTCGATGAATTGAAGCTCGGATAGATAGATAGATAAGTGTATCAAAAAACCGCAGTGTTTGCTGCAGCAAACATCTGACATCATGTACAGCTAAACACATCTGCTCCAAAGACATGCAAGAGACAGTCGTTAGCTGAGAGACGCTGTCAGAACACTGATACTCCCAGATTCGTTGAGGATAAGGGTCAGGAGAACAAAAGCTACAGAAGCACTTTGCAACATCACCGCCGAATCCACATTACATGGTGCAGAACCTGAAGGGATAGATGCATCATCTGTCGTTTGATGTGGACGTCGACATACGAATGTGTTGATAAAACTTATGCAACACCACTCTCGTTTTGGAAATACACATCAGTTTCCAGTGTCATATTTGTACATTGATGGCTACGGGTAGTGTTTATTCCTTACTTTATCTCCCACTTAGATGTTCTCAGTTTTCTTCTATCACCGTTTGAATTCGCGCGACCTTGAGTGTCGCGATAAAATCTGTAGCAGCCTAGATTCGAAAAATATTTTACGCACAGCAGCATGAAAGTCTATTTTCTTCTAATGAATGATTCCTCTTTTATGTGTTTATTAAATCGAACGCGCGCATTCTAAATTCCCAATCTCTTTTCATTCAGTGCACAGTGAATAAGTCAATTAATAGAAATATTCTACCCAAAACAAATTGATAAATTATCGGGCTACAAACTACTCATGCATCATTCCCAATCCTGCAAAAACGAAAAATATATTCCAATGAACATAAAAGTTGACCTTCGAGCATGACCTTGAGGTGTGCAGCTCGTTAAATTAGCGTCTTGTGATGTCACCATACCCAAACCGGATGAAACATTTTAAAGATTTTAGCATACAACCGAAGCTGAGAGGAGACTTAAGCGAGAGGCACATAAATGAAATGACTCAGTTCTTGACTTGTGCAAGTGTTTTCATGTGAATATAAGCCTAATTTGTTACACAAACAACGGAATTTTTCCATCAAGACATTAACCACCAGGGATAAAACCGATCATATCGAAGTAAGACGATGGTTAAATTTGATCGCAGCTGAGAAGAGGTGTACCTAATCAATATGAAGGATGGTCCGGGAGGATAAGCGGCAAAGTTCTCAAGCTATCGTTCGAAAAATGATGGCTCAATCTGAAATGCAAGTGAGGCCACCTGATTTGAAACCGTTATAGAACGCCCAACAAAGCAGAACACGTATTGATTTTACCAACAAATTCAAATCGCGTCGCCCGTTTATTTGACAATGGGTTCCTCTCACTAGTGGTCAACGAATAATTCATCAGGTGTGGAAAGTTGATCTATTGACAAGTTTTCTAATGAATTTCGTTTTACTCGTTAAGAGTAAATACCCATCCCGCTCAACGAGTTGGAAGGGAAATAAATACTGAGCGCTTTATTGTTGGTCTCCTGCATACAGCAATCCGGATATCCCAAAATTTCTTGCACTGATAACGCAGGTTTTCGATAATTGCCACTATCAAAACGCATTCGCGAAATCATATATATTATAGATTAAGGTTAGTATATCTTCTCGTGTGAGGTGGGTAATGGAAAACGGTTAGGTATTATTTTCACATTAATGCAGTTTCTGGAGGGGTTAAGGCCCATGTAGAAATCATTCAATTACCGCATGGCAGTTGGGATTTTAATCTAACCGAAATCGTTTTCCTGTGCTAGAAACAGGGATAAGTTAGCTCCCTCGAGGGGGGTCCCCAGTGGTTAGGGTGCGGCATGTATTAGATAAAACTGGAAAATTCTGTTGGATAGTCAACTTGGCGGAATCCATGCGAAAGTGACTGTCTCCAGTGCTCAAAAATGAAGGGCAAATAGAACATGGATGACATGAAAATACAATACCTGTATCAAGTCTATGGGTCACTTGAATGAATAAGTTCTGTTTCTTACAATGGTTTTGTTACACCGGATGCACCAGCAACTGTTATCGAAATCGAGAAATCGTACATGTTAATGCCATTTGAATAACAGAAGCAAAGACAGGTAGATATCATTAGAGATATGTTGCGTCGATATGAGGCAGTATCATATTCAATCCCATGAATGAGGCTACGAAAACTAAGCGACGGGAGGAACAAATGTGAAGAAAGTCAGTGTCGCACGAGTTTGGTCAATACCCGTATATCCCTGTGACCTTGTGTTTCTTTCTGAGGACGATGAATTCACAGTGACTCAAACCTCATAAGAGGCCTGGTTTAGTAGTTCTGGTGGCTTTCCACTCGGTAATTCTACTTTATAATTCTTTGACAAGTTTCTCAAGTTTTCTACACGATGAAATTGATTAAATCTTTCCTTATCACCCTTATCGCCCTAAGCGCAATCATTGTCAAAATTTAAATAATTCCTCGCAATAAATTATGACACACAGTTGAGGATGATGAACAGTAAAATGGTGCATTCCACCGTCTAAAATGGCGGTTACCCGGAAGATCAGTTACCTCAAAAGGCATAAGGCCTCCGGCTCAAATGGGCCTATCCGCCTTCAAGGATGGAGGGTCAGTTTTAGTCTTGGAGTTGATAAAACTCCTGGATTCAATATGGGAACAGGAACAGGTTCCAACTGAATCGTGTGTCATCGTACAGATTCGCAAGAAAGAAGACAGATTTTCTTGTAGAAACCAGAGGAACTAGTTTATTCAACACCGTTCTTATACTTCTCGTTGGTATTACCAGTGTTGTGAGATACTACTCACTTGTGAGTAGTCGGTAACTTTCAATGATTAAAAATAGAACAAGACCATCGAGGACCAAGTAATATATTTGGGAAGAATAAACACTGCCTGCTATACCCATTGCCCCATGTGTCGCGATGTGCTGCGAAGGCATGTTTCTGATGAGCTTTTCGTGTTATGCATCCAAAATTAGTGACCCTCCATCTGTATTCTGCAATAAAGAACTCTCCTCGACCAGCACCGCCTTTTCGGAATATAACACCAGTAGAGCCACGTTCGATATGCACCTTGCACTTTTAAACTGTAAAATATTGTTACACGATGGGATTAGCCCAAATCCAGAATTCACTCCAATTGGAGAGGTAGTAGAAGTAAGTAAATTTCGCTATTTGGAAAGCTATATCTCACCCGGTGGACGTGTCACTGATGAAGTGTCAGTTCGCATGTGGAAGGCTCGGTTGGCATTTGACAACTTGAGACATCTGTGGTGCCGTCGCGACATTCGGCTATGTGAAGGGTCGGGTATATGCTGAAGCAGTTAGGCTAGTCCTGCTGTACGGTGTAGAGAGTTAGCCATTACGAGAACAGGATAAAAATTGACGGTCGGTGTTCGAACGTCGCTGTCTACGACGCATTGCGTAAGTCTGATGGGGAAGCCGGACAAGCACTGCTGAGGTTTGGCGTAGTTTTAGGTAACCGCAGACGCCCACTGGATCAAGCTGCTGACCTCCATAGACTACGTTTGTTGGGGCATTTGTTACTCTTACCGCTACGATGCGCGATGTTTGTCGAGGCAAATAGAGGAGAAAATGTCAAGGGCGGTCAAACTGAGACTTGGCATGAGGGTATGAAAACCACAATTAGGACATTCGATTGTATAGGCCACGTTAGGCTACCTGGACGAGGACCCGGAAATCAAGGTAACCGGTGACTGGCAACACGAACCGATATGGCTTCGTGTGACAAGTAGTGGCACACATACATCTACTCACTATTCTTGCAACCTTAGACTATATGAGTTCTCTATCTTCTTTGCCTCTGCTCCCAAAATTCTAATTTTCATCCTGTTTCTATCCAGATGGGCAGCGAAAGACAGAAACGAAAACGGGTACATGAAAATGCATGGTTAATGGTCGTCAAAAATGATACAGAAACTGTATCCCGTCATCACCAGTACTTATTGCTCAGATCATGGGATTTGCATTAGCGAACTGCCCAATATCTAAACAGGACGTAATTGTACAACACAACAGCGAAGCTGCCCATCAACAATATTTCGACCTTGTTCCGCATCTCTTATCACGGTGTGAAAAAACACGGTTAGTGAATCAAAATTATGGCGCGCTATCTGGCTGTCTGCATCAAATGACGCAACCTTACCGCTTCATTCACAAAAAAACTAAACGGTTGAGTAATTCGGTTGTCCGTCAAGCCTATTGCAAACAAAAGATGTAAAAAAGTAGTGTAGTTTTCGGTAACGTAGAGAACAAGAGAACGAGAATGTTCTATTGCTATTCAATGATTTCCTTGAAAAATCAGTGTGAATTGGAATTACCTCACGTAACTCTGCCTCCGTTGAACGCCAACGTGACAACAAGTCTCGACTGACTCCGAGGCGAGAAATAACGTCGGTTTCGCTCAAACCTTGAGCTAACATGTCCAAAGCAGCTATTTTTTTAGATAATGCATGTGGCGCTGAAGGCGCACTCGCTCGCGTTGGACGGCGTGAAAACTGGTCATCGGTGACTGATGTTGACAAAGGATTTACTGGAGAGGCCGTAGTTGGAGAATCGGTGGATGACGCGCAAGTTCCTTCCTGGTAGGGGGAGGGAATGACGAAATGTACACCTGATGATTTCTATTAAAAACCTGGCGGTACAGCAAACAGCCTCAAAGAATATTTTACTACAATATGGCCTTGTTATAGATGAGAAAGTTATCAGAATAAGTCTAGGAATTACTCTTGCTTTCAACTATTCGGTACTAGACATCATAGTCATCTGTGCACACATGGTGATCACAATGAAACACAGCAATCAAATATATCCTAATTACACTGTGGTGGAAAAGATACATTACATACAAAATAACATTCGCATTGGACTGGGTCGCCACTCCCCGGCAGCGTTTTATGTACACCCTTGGAAAAATATTGCACTCCCTCCCATCAGGTTTTTTGATTACCTCCGCGCCTATGTGTTCGCTCATTACCATTTCTTACGAATTCAGAACGAAAAGCTGAAATGCAAAATTTCATAAAATTATCTTCCATTTTAATGAAAGTAAATCAAAAAAGTGCAATTTTTATCGCGACGAAAGTATTGCATCACCCATGGACATAACCTATTGGAGTGAATTTCGAATAACGCGTCCATATTACTCCACTCCGTAATCAACAATGCCTCTAATTCATGTTTTGCGGTTTAAACTCTGGTGTGCTTTCGTACCTTTCGGGTAAGAATAGCCCAAATGATTTTGACCGGATTCAGATTTGGGCTGCACGCCAGTGTTGATACCGCGAAATATTAACCGGCATTTTGTTACATGCGATTAATGAACTACAGCAACATCATACTGGAAAATGACTAAGTTCAGTTTCAGTTCGTACAACCATTGACCATGCACTATCGTGCGCCGGATTTGGTTGCTATCTTTTGGCTGCCCATTTGGATGAATAATAGGAGAACAAGAAAGTTGAAGGTAGAATCGAAGAGAAAATTGAGTAAACTATGACTGCAAAGAAATTGAGAAAGTACAAGAACGCCACCGTTTACGACACCCAGCCATATCATTCAGTGTCTCTAACCATCGGGTATGATCATCCCGAGGTCCGCAGCCAGGTAGCCTAATGGGACCTATGTGACCCAGACTCCTGGTTAGGGTTTTCATACCCTCATGCCAGGTCTTAGCTTGACCACCTTGGGCTTTCTTCCACCCACTACCTGCCTCGGCGAACATCGTTTGCCGTGGCAATCTATTTGGTGACATGCCCCAACCCCAACGTAATCTATGGACGTTGATCACTTGCTCCAGTGGACGACCGCGACTGACTAACACTCTGCGCCTAACTTCAGCATTGCTCGTCCGGCTGCCCCACCAGATTCGTGCAAGTGTGCAGACAGCGGTTCGAACACCGACAATCTATTTTTATCCTGTTCCCTTAGTGGCCAAGTCTCTGCACCGTGGTGCAGAACTGGCTGAACTGCTGAGGCATACACTCGACCGTTTACAGACAACCGCATGTCGCGACGGCGCCACAGATGTCTCAAGTTGGCAAATGACAATCGAGTTCTCTGTATGCGCGCCGACACTTAACCCGTGATGCGTCCACCGGGTGAGATGTAGCTGTATAAATAACAAAACTTATCCACTTGCTTTATTACTTCTCCGGTTAGAATGAGGCTTGGTGCTGGACCGACCCAGTCCTGTAGTAACATTTTGCACTTTGGAGGTGCAAAACGCATATCGAACATCGTTACACTGACATTCATACTGTCCAAAGAAGCTTGCAACTTATCTTTGTTTTCGCTTAGCAGCACAATGTAGTCTGCATACTCCAGATCAGACAGTTTGCCACCTCGAAGTAAATCGATGCCGCTATTCTCGCACCAGGATAGGGCTGTTTCCACAATCAAATCTATGACAAAGTTGAATAGAAAAGGAGAGAGGGCAACCCTGACGAACACCACTTTCCGTAGTGAAGTCGGGCGAAAAAGTGCCGTAAGCCCGGGCTCAACTTCTGCTATTAGTATAAAGCGATCGTAATATTGAAATTACCTTCTCGGACACATCTTTCAGGGAAAAATAGCGCCAGAGTTTAGAGCGGTAGACTGAATCGAAAGCCACTTTCAAATCGAGAAAAACAGAGATGGTGGGTCTACGAAAGGAATGCCGATGCTCCAGAATTTGACGGAGAATGGTCAATACAACCTCGACCGGGTCTAAAACCAGCCTGGTTCTTACACGTGCACCCTTCACGTGCGACAGACAATCGACGGAGTACGATACCGGCGAGAAGTTTAGGGGCAATGTTGATTAAACTAATTCCTCTATGGCTTTCACAGGAGGACCTGTCGCTCTTCTTGTAAACCAGTATGATTACCGATTCACACCATTCAGTTGGAACCTCTTCCCTCTCCCACACTGAGCCCAGGAGTTTTGTTAATTCCAAAACCAAGGCTGAACCGCCATCCTTAAAAATCGATGGGGACAGCCCGTCGGGACCGGAAGCCTTATGCCTTTTGAGATAACTTATTTCTCCGGGTTGACATCGCCGCAGTTCGTAGTGTTCTGCTTTACGGTTGCGAGACCTAGCCTCTCCGAGCGGAGGGTGATAATCGACTTTCTGTCTCCGAAGTATTGCTCGTGTCTGGTGGGAACAACGGGTGAGCAATTATGAGGTTCCTCGTCGTGTGTTCGGTGTGGATAGTCGATCTCTAAAAGAAGTAATTGCTCTACACCGCCTCCGATGGTTTGGTCACGTTTTGCGTGTGCTTGCCCATCGATCACCTTTCCGTGCTCTCTTTGCACGTGCCGAGCAAGGCTAGAATAAGCGTCGCGGCGGTCAGATCATGACATGGGCGTAGAACTATGCAGAAGCTAGCTTCAGCTTTGGCTTCGGTTGGTGCAGCCCGCCTTCAAGGTTGAGGCCCAAAGGATGAAGATTGTCGTTGGTTAGAGATGCTGAGAGATACGGCCCAGAATAGAAGTGAGTGGCGCGAATGCTGAATGGTTTGTCTGTTGTAATCCCGTGCTCCGTAAAAAACGATAAATTGAAACAAAAAATACCAAAAGATGTACGATGAAACAAACAAAAAATTGTTCTTCTCGTTTTTCCTTTAAACTTGACTATCTTTTAAATCACTTGTATCCCAACCCACTTTTCTGTTATTCTTATGTCGCTTTAGCACCAACCTTGTTTGCAAGCCGGTGATAAATATATGTAATGCACACACCCAGACGATTGCAGGATCAAAAAGGAACTAAGTATTTTTCAGGAAATACAAAAAGGGAAATGTGTGGGCCTTTGTTTATGATTTTGTTTGTCTTTGGTCCATATAATGAAGCGACAACACATACGTCAATTGTTATGGCTTGAAGTCGTGTCCCTGAATATTCATGCTTCACGACCATGATCATTTGGGCCCAACCCGCAAATTGAGCTTCCAGCGCGAGATAGGTCGTCGGTTAGTCTATCCAATATTGGCAACTCTATGGGTTATCCACCGTTCACCTTCTCAAAACTAGTGCCAGGAGCCACAAACAAGACGCAGCTAAGCGGTGGGCTGGCATTCGTAGACCGTGCCTGTGGAGCGATATGCTAGCGACTGAGTGACTAATTTACTCGTTAGAATGTTTCATTAGGATTAATAAGGTTGCATCGGAAGGGTGTGATGATCGAAGACGAACAATCGAGGAGTGACTGAAGCGCGAAGTGATCCGTATACCAAATCGTGAAGTGGCACTACGCGGATCGTGGTGAGCTGCACGACCTCTTTGAGAGTTAGATGACGGCACAATGCCACAGATGCCTCAAGTTGGCTTTTCCAGCTTCCGCCGTCTCGGGCGTGAACTCATGCTGAATACTACCTCTAACTGATAAAGAACTAAGATGGACCAACTCAACAACTCAAAGGTGTTCTTCAGAAAGAGAAAGAGCCAGCACGTTTCTTAAGCTAGCATTTTTACTTGGTAAGCAAAAAGAACATTTCATAGCGACTTGGCTCGATGGCCAACCGGCGTAGAACCGTTTGAACTATTTGTGCATTGGAGCCGACCTAGGCGATGGCACTAAACCAGGCAGGACAGTCTATACACCGAAGTTCCGCAACATAGAAAAAACTAACAACATATATCACTGATGGAGAAACTGGCGAACGACGAGATAAGACAGCCTTAACGAAAACCAGTGAAAACTAAGAATGGTGAGTTGGTTGTGCTTTTTCATGCTGAAGTGTAACAACACGATTTCTAACAGGTTAGCGTATTTACCGAACACATCACGCTTCGGTAAGCAGTTGTACAGCACTGTTTGACCAACAGTCAAACGCTGCACGAATATTTGGTAAGAAAGCAATGGGTAAGATGTGTGTGTATGCACCGAAATTCTATCAGAGGTTCGTCCGACAAGAGATGCAACTTCTCAGGTGGTAAAACTAGTCNTCTGATTTTTCTATTGCTTCCGCAGCTCATGAAGTTGGGGTCTAAAACAATCTAATCTCGCAACAGCAAATTTTACTTCGGAAGTGTCAAACGAATGCAAGATCCAGATTCACTAACATCCCAAATCGCTTAAACTGGTAGTTTACCTAGACCTTCACTTGCGTATTCCAGAACACATGTGACCTGGTGAAATATCGATATCTTCATCTTTGTACGAGAACCGAAATCACATGTACTACAGAGTTGAAAGAAGGAGGGACGAACAACGTCTTCTGTGGTATTGTGTTGCCAAGTGAAGTTTGAGTAGTTTGAGTACCAGTAGAGCCACGTTCGATATGCACCTTGCACTTTTAAACTGTAAAATATTGTTACACGATGGGATTAGCCCAAATCCAGAATTCACTCCAATTGGAGAGGTAGTAGAAGTAAGTAAATTTCGCTATTTGGAAAGCTATATCTCACCCGGTGGACGTGTCACTGATGAAGTGTCAGTTCGCATGTGGAAGGCTCGGTTGGCATTTGACAACTTGAGACATCTGTGGTGCCGTCGCGACATTCGGCTATGTGAAGGGTCGGGTATATGCTGAAGCAGTTAGGCTAGTCCTGCTGTACGGTGTAGAGAGTTAGCCATTACGAGAACAGGATAAAAATTGACGGTCGGTGTTCGAACGTCGCTGTCTACGACGCATTGCGTAAGTCTGATAGGGAAACCGGACAAGCAATGCTCAGCGATATGACAGGGTGTCGCAAACAGTGGCGCCCGTGCATCTACTCAGTATTCTTGAATTCGCTATCTTCCGTTGGAATTTGCTCTCGACAATCTAATCTTCATTTTGCTTTTATCCAAAGAGGTGGCCAAAAGACAGCAATCAAACCGGTGCACGAAAGTGGACTGGACTGAACCGAGGTTAGGCGCAGAGTTTTAGGTAGTCTTGACCGTCCATTGGAGCAGGTGGCCGGCCTCTATAGATTACGTTGGTTGGGACATGTGTTACGCATGTCGCCAAATAGGTTGCCAAGGTGCGCGATATTTGCCGAGACAGGTAATTGGTGAAACAAAGCCAAGAGTGGTCAAAATAACACTTAGCGTGAGGGTATGAAAACCCTGGCAAGGGCATCATTGCAATCAATGGCTAGAGACCCCAAGTGATACGGCTGTCGTAAACAGTGCTGCTCATGTACCTGTTTATTTGCAAGCTTAGTCTACTGAAATTCTCCATCTTTTTACCTGCATCTTGTCCTACTGCTTCATCCAAATGAGCAACCAGGACACCAAACAAAACTGCCGCACGAAAGTGACGGTTAATGGTTGCATATATTCACATACACTATTTGCAGAACAAATCACGGTATGATAATATCCATAATTTTCTCGAGGGCGCGATACTGCTAGGTTGCCCACGCCAAAGCAAGAGAATTTTCTGGGAGAATTCACAATCTGGGCCTTCGGTCAGTCAAAGCCTGATCCGTAAGGCAGCGGTGCAGTGTGTGAAAACCGCAATCCACTAACGGCTGGTGTCCAGTTCATCGAATCACACCCTTTGGACGAGAGCCCCTTGTCGGGATCCATTGCTCAACAAGGTTTTCCAGAAGAGGCGAATGAACCGACGACTGGCCACCGGCTCATCT
>UZAN01040268.1:3300-29047 GCA_900618425.1 Echinostoma caproni
ACCGGCTATATTTCTGCTATTTAGAATACAATTACTGCTCATTTACCTACTTACTATGGAACACAACAAGTGGTAATCAAACTTCAGTGGCTTTTCGTTTTGTATATATACATGGGTTGCAATAAAAAAATGTTTACTACGAGTTGTATTATAGATTAAATCTGAGTGAATGTCGCATAAATAGGACTAAAATATTAGAATAACACTAATCTTGACAAAGGACTCTTGCTTATTGACTTGCACTCAGAGTGGCCCCAAGTGGTTCCGACGAGCACGTGAACAATTCCTTTAAGATCCAGGGGTTCTGGTAGGTCTCAAACCAGGAAAATTGTCGCAGGTTTCTGTTACAGACAACTGTTTCGATCTCATTGAAATGAAGAAGAACTCTGGATTTGATAGCATTGGATGTCGTCATCTACGTGTGGCACCGAGGCAGTTGAGAATCTAACGAGAAACATTCAGGTAAATCCGGATAAATGTGATGAGTCCAGCTTCCCACGTTACGTCACCAAAGCGCCTACGCGTTACAGCGTCTGGACTACGAACCATAGGCCAATTTTACCGACGGATCAGAAGCAGTGTGGTCCAGACAGAAGTTGTACGACGCCAGGATTACGAGCACACTATTGGTAGATGCATGGATGACCAATGAACTTCTTTTGTACATGTTATTTAAACCCCATGATTTCTTTTAATAAATGAACTGCTACCCCTGTGGCCTTCTCCGAGTGTCTCGGTTAGGTGGGATACCGTCGTGCAATTGCCAGTGTGATTCAGTGCTTACGTCTCATCCGTGATTTCTGATACGTGATTCATAATTCGTATTCGGTGCGTACTTTAACCACTACAGATCCCTAATGAGCAGTGAAAAGATCTGATTCAGGGTCTCTGATCCTTGCTGTATTTAAGGATTCATCACTTCAAGCTTAGGTCAGTCATCGGTGTGAATGGATGATTTAACGGATGCATCTATACACCGACAGTATTTCCATCCAGACGGAGGGAATGTGGCTGAATCAGGGTTCTATGATGAAATGAACAGCCATGGCGATTCCGAAAAGTGAGGCGGAGACTTCTGACGACACAGGGTGACCGACTCATTGGATCACACGCTACCTGAACGCGGCTGATTATGGATACTCCTTAACACCAAACAAAACTGTCGTTGTTTATTGGACTGCCCGATGCTTACACATTTAACTGTTGATAGTACAGTTTACGATTATGACAGACCAACGAACATGGTTTTTGTCCCAGCAAGCAGACACTCATATTTCAACAATTTTTTGTTACCGGGACTCTTGCTGTTTTCAAAAAGATATTTGCAAATCGGGGTTGTGAATGTATTGGATGAATTATCGAAGTGTAAAAAAGAAATATATCGATTTTATGTGAATACGGACCTGTATAACTCACTGCAGCTTTTCTATGCAGATCAGTTTACGTAAGTCAAATTTTGATGTTGGAGAATGCTGATTGGAGATTCCCAACAGTTCACTTTCACATGTAAAACGCGTTTGAAAAAATATATGGTGAGCGCATTCATTGTACACAAAACACACTTTCCTTTTCCGTTTATAAACGTGGTATATATATATACATATATATATATATATATTTCCCTCACATTCTTAAGGGTGTTTGAAAAGCAGATGATTGAATAGTGGTTTTATTCTGTTCCAAATGAACAAACATTCAATTATATTGCTTTGCTCTCACTTAGTCAAAATTGTAGGTGTTTCTGTATTGGTAATAACGACGTATAATGTGACCTAAAAGGAGAACGCCAATTAAGTGTGCATCTGGATGAAATGGACACCCAAATCAATCTACCCTGATATATTGGTTTCAGCAGATTATGGCAGGATTTATTGGATCAAGGGAAGAGGGAGAAACATTTTACACATGCAGACTAAAAGAAGTACGAGCAAGATAACCAAATGCAATATGTAATGTGTTCTGAGACTGGTGGGAATGGGATTGTCACCACAATGTCTCCTTTCCCAGTTCAACTGGAGTTCGATAATTCTCTATGCTGAATGGTGATCATTCAGATGTTGCGGAGGCTTGGAAAATACGTCAACTTGGGATCATTGTATGAAACCGGCACGCGGATTTTGCAGTGGCACAAATTAAAAGAATACCTGTATTTCATGCTTCGGTATCGAGAGACCAGAATTTTAAAAAGAAAGAGGCTTTTGAGAGCAACGCTAAACACGTCCATATAACGGTACACATTTACTACTGAGCATTTTTCTCTGTTTATCAAACCATTATGACTTGTTTCATCTGAGTAATGGAGGATTTGATTCAATTTCAAAGGTGAATTCGTCATGTATATAGCAAATGAAGCTTAAACTGAAAAGCTAGGAAGCATTGGACAGCTGTTTTGACCTGGTTCGGTCTCGTCAACAGTGCAAATCCATCGACCCAACGGGGATCGAACCCGGGATCAGACAGGCAGAAAGCAAGCATGCTACTGGTCACTGGGAAGCTGATCAGACCGACTTTCATTTTCCTTTTACACGATGTAGCACAACCCATCCTTGCGAGCTTATTGACTTGACTCCCGTTCTGAACCAACCGCGGACAATTGCCGCCAGGTTATTTCGTTATCGTCTATGAACCACGGTCAAGGACAAGAATTATAGGGGAGAAGAGTGGCTGGCAGTCAGAATCCACCCCACGGAGATCTTCGTTCTCTCCCGGTAACTCATTCAAAAATTACCTTTATTCAATAATAAGTGAATCAGTTTATTCCGATTGAATGGATATTTTCATATACTCCCGGTTCAATTGGTTGTGTGACAGCGAAGTATCTATCAAATGACCGTACCACTTTAAAGTTAAAATGAGAAACTATAACCTTGAATAGGAAAACTATAAGCTTGAATTGGGAACGAAAGGCTGTAGTTACTTTCGATTTAATTCAGAGCACTCCATTGGCCAATCGAGGGCACGTTTTTCTACCCCCAGATTGGCCCTATGTCTTCCCACGCTTGTTAGGTTAGAATGAAGCAGATGACAATGGTGAATTTTGTCGAGCACGCCGACGGACGTCGATTCAGGTAAGGGAAAGAGGTGTAATTTATTTATTGAATCGCGTATGCTCGTGATACTGTTTTGAACTTTCAACATACTACATAGGTGACATGGTGGGAGAGATCCACGTTAAATAAGTATGAGGAAAGCCTTTGGTTCACTATATATGTTTGTTTCTATGCGGAAAGGAGTGAACATAAGAAATGCTCATCGGTTTGGTTCAGAATAAATGTAGTGCGCAGCCTTCTGTTACAAATAGAGATCTTCGAAAAGGATATATCACATGTATATATATGGACTAATCACTTCGGATATTCATCATTCTTCAAACAGGCATGTCTTATCCGGCTCAAAACTTTACCCTTAATGAGTATTTGATAGTGCGGTCTTATTAAACGAGGGTTAGGAAAGCATCATGGGATGAAAGATTACAATCAAAAAGCTCTTATCGATTGGGTAATGCGTTTGACACTGTGGCGCAACACAGCGGGGCACTGTCAAGAAAAAAATCAGGTAGAATTATAAATCACAGTTTGGAGGACATGAGTGTCTCGACAAACTGATGAAACAAACCAATTTCTCGTAGATTACTGGGTGTGCACTTAGCGCCATATTTACTAAATATATAAGCTTAGCTTATGATTTGTTTTTATGCACAACCTCGGAAATTTTACTTTCGATATTTTTTTAACCTAGACTGTGGCTTCCAAGAAAGGGAGTACAATGTACATTAACTGCATTACATTTCTTCACTTCGATAACTGAGGCATAACTGGCTTTGGTGAACAAATCCTATATAGAACATACCGTTTTGCACTTCCGTCGCATCATGTTACATTTCCTGTTGAAAATGGTTACGGTGGATTCAGCGTTTACATCTGGATTGTTAGTGTTCCCATAACCGTCATAATTGGTTTCCTCAGTGGGTTCGATAATAGCATTAAAGTGAAACATGGCCCATTGTAAGGTTACATTATTTGTATGTGAAGTCGTTGAGCATCAGTTTTTCGTCTGGCAACGTTAATCCATGTTTTAACTTCGAAAATCTCTTTTTATCAAACGGATCGACTGAGTTCTGTTTAGTTCCGTGCTGCTAGCTATTGAACACCGATTAGGCGGGCCTCAGTCATGTTATAGCTAGTTATGGTTGCTAGGAAATCTACAAAAACAACAGCCCAGTCACCAATGTTCACTTCAGTTACACCGATTAAAGCTTGATCAATATGTAACAAAATATTTTTGAATGGATCAATATTCATACGTAGATTTTTAACATAAAATTATTGGTTAGTCATTATGGAAGTAGGTTTAGTGTTTCTGATTATTATTAGTTCAATCCAAATCATGAATCGATATATAAAAGGAAACCAAATATGAGGTTTTCAATTTCACCAAGTGGTCAAACAATAAACAGACGAAAAGTAGCATAACAATTTATTCTGTTTCATTTTTCTTTGGAAAATATCTGCCTCAGTTTGTGCAGTTTATCGATTTGGCTCACTGACGTTCAATTTTCCACTTGGCTTTTCCAGCCACAAGTCACCAAACTAATTGAAAAATGCATAAACCCTTCACTCAGTTGCTAATTAGAAATTCAAATAGATTGATTCGAATTTTTCCAGCTTGGGAAAAATTTTAAGCGGAAAGTTGGGGAGTGTTCTGTATGAATCCAAAATGAGTTCTAGAACGATTCTAAGCTTCTATCCTATATTAGAAAAAGCTCCCGAATGGTAGAGTATTTTCCGATAAGAATATAACAAATACAGGCCTTGGTATCAAAGTTAGAAACGTCGTCTACCATATTAGTTTTGAGTAAGCGTTATGGCTACGCGATGAGGACGGAGAACGCATGTTTTGACACATTCATTCAAAGTTACAGGATTTATTATATAAATTTATTGATTATGAATAATGTGATTTTCTATTCCACTCATAAACTAAAAGTTTCACGTTATCTGGTCATTTCAACTGTCTGTATTTTGGGAATCAAAAATTGTTCCTGAAAAGGAAAGGGATTATGAACCCTATTATCCAAGATTATATATCTATATATATAATAAATTTGCCTATCCTGAAACAATAAGACCATAATCAAGCATCTGATCACTGTTTCGGTCTTTGTAACGATTTGTATCTTGATTATCGAGCTTTACGTCTCTTATCGGATGGTTCTCTATTTTCAGTTTACAACAACATTATGAATCAAAAGCAGATCAGAAGGGGATAATTTGCCACCCGAGTGACTGAATGTAAAATAGTGACTTTTCTTTATCCGGGGTCGAGAGGATAGATTGGAATCCTTGATCGGAATGACAAGTTGGTCAGCATACATCCGTGGGCACGACACAGTGTGTGTGTGCGTTCCATGCGGTCAACAAGCTGCAACCTGATTCGGTAATCGCAGAATTAACCAATCAACTGAACAATCAGCAAGTCGGGTATCCGATCCTATTGAATCATAGATTTATTCATTTCTAATTGATTGGTTGATACTTATGTGCGTATGCTTTCCTCCACGTAAATAGCTGCCTGCGTGGTGGAGTATTGCTGCCTCTTGCTCTTACCCGCGGAGGTTGGAAAAGGAGCACTGCTGTGATCGATAAGAAAAGATTCAACAGTAACACAAAAGCACGGTTGATGTTGGATAACCAAATCTGCAATAAGTGTGCATAAGCTTCTCCAGGCGCAATCAAAATTTAACATAATATTGTAAAACCCAATCGCGGTTCCGTTGATCAGCAAGCAGGTTCTTGATAAATTTTAGGGACACCAAACAAAATAGTCTCAGTTCTGTGGCACTTAATTATCCATTAGCCGTTTTGACAACTGCGTTGCTACCTCCAAACTGAGCAATCCATTTGACTGCATTCCGAGGTGTACGGCTAACAAGGTTGGGGACAGTCCAACATTGGGTCATATTGACAAAACAGGGGTTGTTAAAATCCGTAGTATAAAAGACAGTGAAACTTCTGATCGCAAACCATTGGCAATGAACTGTAATAACGAAAATGGTGCTGGTGATGAAACTTTAATATCAGGCACAATTCTTATTCAACTCCAATAAATCTATCGCCAAATCAACAGCAGCCATGATTCAACAATGGCAACTTACGATTATGATATTATACATCGGCCAGGTAAGATAATACCACACGTGGATTTCCTATATAGGTATTCACGGTTCGGCGCCGAGAAATATATTTTTTTCTCCCAAACGGAATAGGTCTCGAGAGGAGCGTCAGGAAGATATACAAAACAATACTACTCTGTGATTATTTCGGACCTATCGAAATGATGGCCTCAGGATGTAACAAAAGACATCCCCAGTTTTACATCCAGCGGGAGGAGTTGACTCTGCAACCAGACAGTATCCTCTATCGTGATGCTAGACTAATCATACCCCAGCGGCTCTAAACAAGCAGTCTTACAGGACCTCCGCAACGGCCATTTGGCAGTAGAGAAGATGAAGTGTCTGTCTCTAAAAATGTGTTCGTGGCCTGATTTGGATGCAGACATTTGCACAAATGCGAAGGATTGCGAGACGTGTCTGCACAAAGTGAAGGCGAAACCGAAAACCTGGACTCCATGGCCAGAAAGTTATACGCCATGGCAACGGGTACATGCGAACTTCAGCGACTCATTTCTGAATCAATACTATGCCTTGGTTCTTAATGATTAATACTCAAAGTGGCCAGAAGTATTTCTGAAAACTATTGAAAAAACATCCTTCGTTATCTAGGCCCTCTAGAAATGCTTCAGTCGGGAAGGTATACCACAAGTGCTCGCCACAGACAGTGGATCTCAGTTCAGTGCCACAAAGATGAAAGCTTGGCTCAATAGCATTGGAATTAAAAAAAACACTAAGTAATAACCGAGAGCTGTGTCAGGCTCACAAGTTCAAGCATAATTCCTTAGGCATGAATATCCGTGCAATCTAACTTCAGGATTTTACTTTGTTTTCCGGGCATCCAAAAGAAGTCGCTCTCTATCGAGTGAAGGGTCTCGCAAAATTCAATCAATTATGCTGGTCAGCTCCTACGGCTTGCAGCCATACTCTGAAACTCTGCTCGGTGTAGACTCTCACAACGCAGAAATCTCTCTAGTTTGAACGAGTAGGCTCATCTGTGATTATTGCATAACGGTTGAGTAGAATCACTATGGATCGGTTATCTACCATATCAATTTCCATGATAATTCTCACCGTATTATTTTCCTTTTTGTAACTGGGTAGCAAGACCTGCATGGGTAATCCTCTAGGGGATCCTTCTGTATAGATATTGAATTACTTGGTGGGAGGCAGATTCAAAATTGTCCGGAAATATCCCGCCCATCTCTAGACCATTTTTATTATTAAGGTATTTAGCAAATACAATTGTTTCAAGCAGACCGAATGTACCTTGTTTGATTATATATCCAAAAACGATGAAAGTAGAGAGAAATAGTTCAGCGTTTGACTGAAGCGCCTCTTTACTTTTCTCTGGCTTTACAGGATTATATGAAATTCAGAGAGGATTTCACTAATTCGAAGCGTTCCGTGTTAAACGATATGACTCACAAACATCGCAATTGCAGTGGAGCTGGTGCAAGAATAATTCGAGAAATATGCTCCACAACATCTTTTAAAATGCAGTAAGTTTGTTTTAGAGTATCAAGCTTGAATTAGCACATTCGGTCGTTTATAAGAACAAGGCACTCTTGATGGTCTTGGGTGTGGGTTTCACTCCCAATGAACAATCGAACAATCGAATGAGTTAATCCAAGTTTGATACTCTAAAATTGATTGAGCCATTCGCACACGGTGATGACCGTCGACCGTGTAGCTGAGAGCAAGGGTTTGAAGTCATGACCCGAATGTTCGCGGTCCGAGTCCTGACAAAAGGTACGCACTGCTGCCGAGTCTAAAACAGGACGAAACAGCTGTGCAGTGCTCCTTGTCTGTTATCACAAACATTTCCAACGCATTTAGTTGCATATCTGTGTTGAAGGTCCCAGTCAGTGAAACTTAATTGATGAATGATTTATTATTGCCCGATTTTGCTTTACATGGATGGTTGTTGTAAGCGTATCAGATTGTCATTTGGGTGATAGCTTTGAACAGATTACTGGTCAATCCTACCTTTTTTTAAGAACGCCGGATTTATCCTGGTTAATGGATTATTCCTTCTACCAAAAGACTAAATAAATTCTCTGGAGTGGTTTAACCAAGCTTCGTCGATGGGTATCCCCGATTCGAAGTCAAATTGATATCCTTTTTGATCTTGGCACTCTTTAATCAGCTCAGTAAACGAACACATTGAACCGGATCACGTGGATGTGTAATCCTTAATGCCCTAGACAACTGGATCATTCTGTAAAAAGTTTATATTTGGGCGGCGGTAGTCAAGTGATTCAGGTTATCAAAACAACGATCTGGAGGTCATGCGTTCAAATCTCATCATAGCAACTCATCTTGTCCATCTATGCATTTCCCCATCTTCTGTGTGTCGGTGACCCCGCTTCTGAAGGTTGACTGTTTATTTGTATAATCAATAAATAAAAATAAATAAATTTACACAAAAGAGAATGGTGATCGAGCTCGATTTTAGTTATTCGTAATTATGCTAATGCACCAACATTCAAGGAGGAGTCTATCTTGAGGAAGTGAAAATTCACATAAATAACTACAAAGGATTGATTTCATCGTGAGATCGCATATGAGAATCACTGAGATCCCGTTGATGTCTATCAAGACTGCTGGTGATGTGAGAGTGTATGAACGGGGTAAGAGTAGCTTAAGCTCCCTTATGAATTGTTTTGTTCATTCATACTGAGTTTGTGCAGACGGATTGCTAGCGCTTACGCTATTGTTGGCATCCAACAACGAACCTGTCTTAACATTCGACTACGAACCTTATAGTTGTCTGCCATTGCGCTGTCCCGAATGTTATTGAGTCCCCGAATTTTTTTATGACAACAATCGTCCTACTCGCTTACCCGCTTTTTAACCGTCCGATGTTTGACCTGTGTGACTTCTGAGCCTCTTCGTTGACGCACTGCACCAGTTTGCCTCCTAGCTTCTGGGCTGCGTGATTTCCTTAATATCGATTTCTCTGCATGCGCATTGCAGTCATCTTCGTGAAAGCCTCACGAACGTTTCTGTACCCTGTTTCGTATTGTTGGCTCAGGTTTACTCTACTATCTGAGGCGCAATGCCATACCTATACAGGATTTCTTTCTTCGATATACACGGATAATGTAATACAAGGAATTAGCACCGGTGTAATCAAGTAAAGTCAAGGAAATACTATTTACATTCCGAAGGGTAGATATTCAGCAACCACAAAACCACAGTGTCAAAAGAAAGCAACGTAATGTAGGAATTAAAAAGGTGAAACGGGTAACAACATCACAAAACCAACAATGGTGTTTATCATTGGTTTAGGTTCGTATTTTGGGCCAATTTCCTGCACCAAGTTGATAGTTTGTGTGAAATCTGATGGGAAACCGAACAAGCCTGTAAGCCTCACTGAGTGCCTTTGTAAGTTTATGAAGACTGGATGAATTAGAAAGTACTAACATAATGCAGGATATAGGGGATGTTATCGACCTACATGGTCATTCCACAAAGTCTGCACCTTGACCCAGCGCAATGGTTTAAATGCCTTTGTTTTCCAAAGAACTACAGAGGATTGCGTCCTAGAAACGAAGATTCTGAAAAGCCAATATTTAGCGGTTAAAGAAAGTTTACTGTCATAAGGCCTCTTGATGAATATTTGGCTTATGATCAACTATTCACTTTACCTGAGACGTTAACCAAGCTACGGAATAAGGGGTGGGGAGTAGATTACCAGTCCAAAACTTTCAGTTATCCCCTTTGCCTTCTCCAGACACAGGCTGATACTTCGGGCCAGAATTTCGGGCGATTTCTCTTATGGAGCTCGCTGTGTTGCTCGAGAATGACCCTTAGGTGAATGGAAACTGATCACTAACCTTTGGGGCAACAAAATACATCATCTTGCATCGAACCGCCTACGATTCTAGACGAAGAGTTAAAGTGGATGGCATTGCTATTGGATGCGGCACACTAATATATATTCAATACTGCGTCTTCAACTAATCTGCGCATTTGGATGATAGTTGCGATAATGTTTTTCACCTTCAAATGTGAACTGAGTTGATACAGCTCTATTTATGATTCCAGGAGATAATAGCTTAAAGAAGAAATAGAAAATTGTGATATTTGAGCAACTGTATCTCACCTGATGGACGAATTACGGATAGGGTTTCAAAAGACCAACCGAAGACTTCATTGACGTTTGCCAACTTGAGATACTTCTAGAGGATCTGTGACATTCGATTGTCTGTGAAGGGTCGAGTGTGTGGTGGTGGCCAAGCGATTAAGAAGAGCAGTTTATCTTCAGAGTACTGTGTTCAAAGCCCATCAGTGCCGCCTAACTTTGAACATTTCTTCTTATTGCATGAAAACACTTGAGAAGCTGATTCTTCTTCCTAAAAAGTTGTGTATTAGCATTGATTCCACAAAAGTGCAGGAATAGAAAAATAAAACTGTTGGAGTTATTCGGCCGATTTTCCCGTATGCTGCAGAGATATGGGGTAACGGGAGCAGGATGAAGGCAACGTATTGATGTTCGACTGCAATCAGGGGTGAGATCTACTACGACTAAGTGTCATTAGCAGTGGAATCAGTACATCTTCTGAAGTTTTACGCATTTTTTTTGTTTTCTGTAACTTTATCCAGAAAAGTCACAATACGCGATTGTAAACATCAAGATCAGACGGAAGAGTAACCAGTGCCGAATGGTGAACAACTGTAATAACACCAGCCTTAAACTGAAAAGATTCGTAACGTGTGTAAGGACGTATCTGAAGATGTGGTGTAATGTTTGAAAGAATTCCACCACTTGCAGAAGACATCATTCATTAATTTGTATAGAGTGGCAACAGTAAAATCATAGCGCGGTAATCTGCTAGAAGAAAAAGAAGATCAAGAATTATTCTCACCGGAATGACTTCATATATCCAGACTCTCGATATTGCAATAAACCAACCCTAGTAGTACCATCTGCGCATTAAAGCCAACAAAAATACTTAAAATGGAATAAACAGAAAACATTGCAGAGGCTTTGCCAAGCCTAATTCGGAGAACATCGGGACTTGCATTAGAAATGCACAGGAGGATTTCCCTGATTACGGACTACTACGAGCAAGTAATATTGGAAATAAATACTTATTTTAAAAATTTTATTTTGTGAGACATGAGTGGATCAATGGTTGTGCAGAAATCGAGAGCCGATTTTCAATACTTCATCAACAATAATCAGGATTGTAATAAATTCAGACTGAAATTCTGAATCCACTGATTCATAAACGTATCTGTTAGGTGATTCTGGCCTTCTACATAACGCTAGCCAAGAGGCAACGCGTTACAGCCTCTGGGTAACGAATCACAGGTCAATAGTGACGACCAATCAGAAATCGTGCTGCTACCGTGTGCTATTTTAAGTTGAGACTACATGCCGGCTTTTGGCGAAGACCTATTAAACCAATGACTTTTCTTTGTACATATTATTTAATTCCAGAGATTTTTCTCAATAAATGATCTGGCCCTTCTGTGGTCTATTCCTGGAGCTCGATGACAGGAAAGTGCGGTATACGATTAGTAGTGCGATTGTATGTTTTATCTGTGATTGCGATCAGCGATTTTTTAAAATTTTACTTCTTTAATTCGATCACAATAATCTGGTAAGAAAATTACATGAGTGAATCTGAATGAATATAAAATTTTTAACGTGAGCATATGTAAGCCTTTCATGAAATATAAAACACTGAGAACAAACTGTAGTATTTGAAGCAAACCTATTACGTATGAAAAGTTTAAATGTTATTTGAGGGATAACATAGTAGTTAGAGAACGTAGGAGAAATCTGTCAGGAAGATGATAATCAATTTTAGAATACCCGCTGTTCGTGGTCTCCTCATTAGAAATATACTGGGTTGAAAATGTATATATATTACTTCTACAAAGCCTTTGGGACTCATTCTATGCTCAGAAATAAGTATTCTAAAATAGCTCCTGCTGTCACTACAGATGTACTTGTACACAAATGTGGTTAACCTACTTGTGAGATGGCTCAAAGAATGCACGAATATACGGACAGTTATACCGGCAGAAAGGTTAACAAATATCACTTCTACTTTTCCCGTGAAACTATCAAATTGTGCATCTACTCGTGCAATAGGAAAGTAGAAGTCCTTCAATTTGTTGATCAATAATTTGTGTATGTATGTACACATATATATATATATGTATGTAAGTATGTATGTATGTACAAACGCATATATATATATATATACATATACATACCAAAACTAAAGCAGAATATTGTCTTAATTATTCACAAACAGAGGCATTGGATGTCAAAAGCCTGACGGTTGAGGAAGTGAGATGGTGTGTGAAGACCGTAGTACAATGGGAGTTAATGTTCGATTAGACTAGTATAACACCCTTGAATCGTGATTCAGACGTTAAGGATGTCCAGTCTATCCAGTGCGCCCAATCGGATTCCTATTCTTGTGAGTTTCAAACTTAATCTTTTCCATTATCTCCAGATTGAATAGTGGAAATTCGCTCTTCAGATGAACTGTCACACCGGATATGGGCTTTCCGGTTTCCCAGTTTACTGAAAATGCGTCTATTTACAGAAAGAAGGTAGAAAAGCCTCCTCACCAAATCCCTTGATACATGCCATCGATGAAATAGTCATTTGAATTAAATTAGGGCCTCATCCATTGAGTGATGAATGTGTCCGACTAAAATTAAAACGTTTGTTAGCAATGCAAATTGTCTGGTAAAACCCTGGGTATGTGCGATAAATAAAGAGGGTTTCGGTGATTACTAGAATACGAAGGAACACGAAAAGCGATGCTTTTGGACATGGATGAGATTATGTCCGTTAGGTGGACCACAAGCGTGAATAGTTTAGTGAACATAAAAATACTGAGAAATAAAACGGGTTCATGGGGTAAGTAATAAACTTACAGAAGCGAACAGTTGTGGATAAATGTTAATTTCAGGTATCGCTCAAAAATGTAGATAGAAAATATAGTCTAAAATGACTTTATATAAAAATCCTTAACATTTCTCTTCTTTTATACGTCATTTGTAATGCTGACAGCAATACTACTCGTTAGAAATGAAATGAGACCAGTTGTTTAACTATTCTTCAGTGAAGAGGTGAAATGAAACTGCAGACATTAAATAATTCTGCGTCTGATGAATCGTGTACTGACCGTTTCAATATACCAGTACATCAAATTCACATTCGAATCCAATATTATTTGATACTACTTAATATCGGGCCTGCTTTACATGGTCATTTGAGTGAGTGAGTCGTCGGAACACACGCAGTCGGTATTATTCCACTTAATTTCGAAACTAGGTTGTTGCCAATGTTAAGGTATTTTGTCATAATTCTGATTCATTCTGGACATCCATGACAAGCGACCTTTTGGTCTTGTTTTTGGCACACAATCGGTTGGTTTTTGGACAAATTTCTTATTAAACTAGTTTGAGCGATCGGATTCCGTTCACTCCCTTGCCACTGTCCATTCTTACGACTACTCTGCAGCCCTAGCGATTGGCTGATTTTATATTCTCGTCCACTTATTACAAGCCTGACTACTTATAGGTTTTGTTGTCGTGTAAGTGACACGCATAAACCTCAAATCCTGACATGTAAAGGTAGCCCCAGTTCCTAGTCCATTCTACTCCTCAGTCTGTTCGTCCCTCTCTCTCTGTTCGCTTCTCATTGAGTAAGAGAAAAACTCGATAAACGAATAGATGGTAAGGCGGACAGAGCAAATTAGGTCGGGCCAAATCGGATCGGAGACAGACAGGCGATGAGGAAAGGATGGGATACACAGAAGAACACAAGGATTGGGATGCCGAGCACGATGCAAGCGGAGCTGAGCACTGTTTCGGTACATGCTCAACTACACAGACACACAAACATATGAGTACATAAATGTATACGCATACCCTTATGGACACACACAGATAAACGCACAAACACGTGAAAATAGACATATTCAGCTCAATAGAGCAGTTAACTTCGCTACCACCGCTGACGAAAGTTTTCTAAAATGTACTGAGCCACACTTGGATCGAAAATTATCGGATCTTGAAACATATACAGAATTGAGTATGTGGAGAACACACTAATATTAATCTGGTCTGACTTACTCAAAATATATACTACCCCGTGGACCCTTGATTTATCTGTTCCGTTTCTCGAGTGGAATTCGTACAATATTTTCTGTTATCTAGTTAAATGGATCTCAATCGCAGAACCACAGACAAGATGTCTATGGAGCTCGTTTGTCTCTGGTGAGTTCATTATTATTTATATGTAATCTTCCGTGATCAATTAATAATCATCTCAATTGCCTCTAGAAAACATTTTTTAGTCTTAGTAGTGCGTTGATGATAAATCACCGGAATTCGATATTCACAGTTTAATAATTGGTACCAGTTCTAAAAAATTGAAAATGAGAATTTCCATTGTGAAGCAAACTAGTAACAATCGATGCGAAAGTAACTATTCAGTGATGTTTTGATTTTTATTAATATTGTTCACTTTGTTTTTGTCTTGCTTATTGCACCTCACTTCTGCCGATAAACAATCTGTTATGATTCCCTTGGCACACAAATTCTATGAAGTTCGAAAATCGTACGGCTATGATTGTCCTTTGGCAGTGTTTGATGGGCCGCAGTGAGCTCCATGAAATTGCTTACCCAATTGTATGTGATAGATAAAATGAAATAAAAACATCATTATCACAAAAGCCATTTCATTCAATTTTCAGTAAACTAGGTCAGATGAACTGTTTGTTGCATATCAGTGAAGTTATTTTTTGGTTAGCAACGTATTCTGTTCTGACTCTGACAATAGTCAACTGTAATTATGGTAAACTATAGATGGGATTGGAATTAGTATTACAACGACAACGATGAAAAGTGTACCCGGGTAGCCGAAAAGTGAACAAGTCAAATAACTGCACTGTTTCTGTAAGGGTAAAGCGAGCGGGAAGAAGTTCCGATTTGTATGCATACGATTATTCAACACAGATTTTGATTATTTGATGTAAAAATAATTTCTTGTATCATAGGATTTTCCACAAATAAGGTTTTCAAAGGCTTTCAGGTATCATCAAACAGTGAAATCAACAGTAAGATTTTTGGATACACCACTATATGTTAGTGGACGTTTAAGGGATCTGGAGAAGAATTTAAGTCTTTCCAAACATATTTCCACACATTCATCATCTTAAATCTTTCCTCTTTGTGTTCGTAGACAATACAGAGGAGCAATACAATCAAAGAGGAAGTATATTAGCAGTCAGAAATCCAAAGGTAAACTTTTAGGAACAATATTTTCCCCAAGTGTTTGTGAGTAAAAGGATAACTTGGAGTGCTTTGGAAAAATATCTTAACGTAGTGAAGCGAGGAAAGAATGAAAAACGGAATACTACGAAGATAATGAACGCAATGGGACCTCAGTATATCTTCACATTCACGTTAGGATGAATGAGGTATTGTAATGAGTGGAAACTTTCATCACGAATGCACATTTAGCGAGACGCGGGTTTGAAAGCCCGTTGAAAAATCCTTCAGGTTTTCTTGCAGACGGCAAAACTAATAATTTTTATTAAGAATCTATATTTATTATGTCATCAGCCTGTTTGGAGGTACTGAATTTGAAGGGGACAGGAAGAAATTCACTGTAAAATGAAACAGATAAAGATGGATAATCACTGTAAAAGGTATCATAATTGACAAGTAAAGTGAAGAATTGTGATGATAGAATATTTTCCTCTGCTTTGAATGCTGTTTATTAGCCAGATTATGCAACATTATCAGAATGACTTCGGAGAAATGCTCTCAACTCATATCCAGTTTATCGATTGGTAGGTACTTTGAGTTCCAACGCGTTATTATTATGAAAATTATTGCTAATAACATTTATAATTGTATTGGATAAATTAAGCCTAATTCAGTTTGTACACCACTTATTACAGAGAAAGACACCAGTCAGTCTTTGACTCATAAGAAAGAAGTAAAACAGTGAAAAAATCAAACAACTAGTTCATGTTATATGCAGTTAAAAACGATAGCAAATTTATCAATCATATGTAGAACATTACAAGTAATCTCCCTTATGATTTAGCTCCGTAGTTAAGTGATGGTTTTCTCGTACTGGCCTCACTAAATCTTGAATTTCTCTAAGCGAGAATCAATGTTTGTTGGATCAACCCTAACTATCCTCACCAAGGGAAAGATATAACCGGCAATCAAATTATGAACTTTTAAATCAATGTTAATCGTTGGGTCGATGACCATTTAGCTGTGCAGATCGGTTTTCTGATTAAGTGGAAAAATCCAAGTAATTCTTCTCTCTTCGTTTGCCAAATGCCCATGAATGCCCATCAATGCGACACGTTTACAGATGATTCTCTAGAACATTACCTTGATTGGACTGTGCGAGATGAGGTTCACTCATTTTAAGACATTTAGAGTAGAACCTCTAATTTCTCTTGAGTAAACTATCTAATTAAGAAGATGCATCTGAATTCGTGAAGATATCAACAGCGCAGGTCAAAAATCTAGATTCTTCCTTCATCTCTACGGATCTGTTGACGAATCTCTTTTTACATGCATTGAATAGGGGAAAAACGGTATTTATCAATAATCCAAGTGGGTTATACCTCACTGATGGATATATGCGTTATATTTGGTTAAATAATGGGTCCCGGTCGAAGGACCGCCTTATATTCCAGGGGAAATAGAAAATTGATCACGCAAACAGATGAACTCAACAAACTCCAAACATGAAGCGCTGTCGAATATAACCCTCTCGAATGATGCGGGCATTACTGCCTATGAGCCATAAACACTTACGATAACTAAACTAATAATGTTAGAGATCAGTCCATACTTAAAATAGAAAATAATTATTGAGTGGAAGCTCGGTGAGCAGTCTAATCAGTCCCTTTGGGTAGATAGGAGATTTTGAATTTCACGTGCGTTGACAAATAGCTCACGGTTATATATGATGATTAAGTGTAGGGTCCGACCAGAATATTTTCAGCAAGCTAAGTGGATAAACACAGGTATTTACCAAACTCGTATAAGACTTTGTCTTTTATCACATTCGTTCCTCCCAACGCTCAGTTTTTCCAGCCTCATTCACGGGATTGAACATTATATTGCCCCACATCAGACACGACATATCTGTCAGTATATTCGCTCATGTCCGTGCTTCTGTTAACCGAACACCAGTAAATGTACGATGTGTTGATTTTTGACGATTATTGTGTACAGGAGACCGAAAAAAGGTGCTCAGTATTGAATTCTCTGCTTAATTGTTAAGCGGGATGAATATTTACTTCTTTTGAGGGGCAAAGCCAAATTCATTGGAAAACTAGGTCCAAAGATCAGCTTTCTCTATCTGCTGAATTACTCATTGGACAATAGTGAGTTAAACCAATTGCTGAATGGACGTGCTACGCGATTTGAATTTGCTGGTAAACTCAGTATGTGCTCCGCTTTGTTGCGCGTTCAATAATGGCTTCATATCAGGTGACCTCAGCTGTAGTTCAAATTGAGCCATCATTTTCCAAACGGACTATTCTCCATATTGATTTTGGGCAAATTTTCTCCGATCAAACTCAACCATCGTCTTGATTAAATGTGAACGGTTTTCTCCCTCTTGGTAAATATCTTGATGGAGAAATTCCGTTGATTGTGCAACAAATTGGGCTTGTATTCACATAGAATAAGTTGCACTAGTCAAGAACGGAGATATAGGATTTATATGCCTCTCTATTAAGTTGCCTCTCGGCTTCAATTATAAGCCAAAATCTTAAGAATGTTTCATCCGGTTATGGGTATGGTGACGACACAAGACGTGTCCTTTGGTGACGTGTGCGCCTCATTAAATAAGCACGCTTATTCAACAAACAGCACACGTCGAGGTGAAATTTGTTTTGTGAAACATTTTTTATTTTTTTTAAGTATAAGGGATAATGCGTGAGTAGTTCGTTACCAAATTATTTATCAATTTATTAAAGCTAGAATATTTTCATTGCTGGGCTTATTTACCGTGCATCGAATGAAAAGAGATGAGCAATTTAGAAAACGTGTGTTTAAATTAATAAACTCTCTAATTAAACAGGAATCTATCATCAGAAAGAATGGCAATTTGCATAAAAAGTTTCCAACTCTGAGATGTGATTTTCGAATGCGCTGCTGTGCTGGAGGCACCAATAAATTTAAATGTCTTTTTACTTCCTTTGTTATTTAATCAATATGCAAATGTTCACTCAACTTTCAGGATCGAGGCTGCGGTCATACAAAGGCTGCCTGGGAAAATACAGAAATGTGGGAGACGGGCAGCGAGGGAGCGGTTCGAACCCGGAAAGACCAGGTCACAATTCGGTGATCCAACCACTTGGCCACCACCGACCTAGGATCCCTAATGGTTTTCTACCATAAAGGATAAAAATTTGATAGACGGTTAAAAATCCTTTAATTTATTTTTACGGTGGCTGGTGTACTGCATGTTGCTGTTGTTGATTCACGTGCTGATAAACGTTTTGACATCTGTGGTCGCTAAACGAAAAGTTTGTCTTTTAAAATAATCTGAGATGATTTCTGTTAGCTTGCCCCTTACCAATAAGCTGGTAAATGTTTACAAGCGCGTTTTTCAATCAAGCGTGAGGTGTGAACAGTAAGCAAATCCCTTCGTTTTGGTGTAAATAAAGCAGCAGATAACATACAACGGTATACAAGATATAAGCTCTTTTGATATTGATTGTTTGAACGACGTTGAATTCGGCCCATAAAACATTATTTTTCTTGTGCATATGCTCCAATTTCCTTCCAAGCAGTACGGATAATGCGTCTTCCATAGTTTTTTAGAATGTTTTCATTATTGATCAGTATATAATGCGACCACAGTTTGCGTCAAACTAGAATTATTTTAGGGCCGAATTTGGTACTTCGTTTATTGGTTCATCATAAATGTCAAGTATATCAAAAGAAGTATTGACAAATTTTCTCATTCATATGGCACAAAAACATGGAAAATATTTGCAAGACAATGAAGAAAATAGTCAGGGAATATTAGAATGTCAGAAAATATTGTTTCTGTTGAGTTTTATTACAGCTTTTATTGATAAAAGACGGTTCCATTTTATTTGTCTTGTATTGCAATAAACAGAATTCACCTTTTAACTTAAGGATATCAGGAATCGAAATGTCTGTTGTGTTTACTTGCGAATCGCGATACGTTTGTTTCACATGTCCTTCTCAGGTTTTTTATTTAGAATCAAAGAAACAGTCAGATACAGTCCCGATACACCTTTCAGGTTGTTATGACTGGAAGGCGATTGTCCTGATTTGAGTGAAACCGAATTTTTGGACTGTATCCATCTGTATCCATCGCCCGTTGTGGATAGCGATAATCAAACCTCAGATCAGCGTGTGACCAAAATTATCAAGAACTAAGTTGATCCAAAAGTACCGTATGGTACTCTTTGGACAGCAACCATGAATAGATAACCGAATCAGAATTCTGAAAATGAGCTTGAGTCACTATCCAACCAAGATGTAACCAATAATCAAAGAAATATGTTTGAGGTAATAAAACATGCATGGCAAAAGGAATCAGAGCAGATACCTGCCAGATGATTCTGAATTGAGAAGAAATGTATGTGTGCTTCAAAAGACAATGAGATCTAATCCGGTGCCTGTTAACCAAAACAGTTCAGTATAGCCGACAGTAACGTTCAGTTCAATAAAGTGCTGAATTGACTCTGAGGTCATGATAAAACAACCACGGAGTACATGGACCAAGTACATAGTGGCACGAAATACTGAAAGGGTTTGTCTAAGGAACATGCTCCGAAGTTAAAAGCGAAAGATAAAGTTTAAAATCCAAAATTTACTCCTATTTTCTAAAAGACAATAGGATAAAGAGCAGCCATAATATCAAAAAGTAAGTAAAGAAATGCAGACAAATCAGAAGATTTTCAATCTCAGTTGATGTTACACTCCTGATCTAGTCGATTTAAATTAGGAATAAATCAACTTTCAATGAAAAAGATATATTTTTGAACTCTGAACTAGATGAACCTTTTGTTGTATTTTGCAGCAAGCCATTCCCATCCGCTGAAAAATAGTCTCAATCACCTCAGTATCGAAGAAATGCTCCTCAAAATTTCGTCTCATTGCCTGCACCTCGGTTGTTTTGAAGGTGTTTAGGAGGCTCTTGATTAAAACTCTATCCACGCATTCCCAAGGTACACTTGATGCCCGTGCTTTTATCGGTCACTTTATTTTATCCAACCTTGATAAGAAAAGCGAGGCTATCCGCATATGTTTTCTAGACTACAGTGATGCCATCAGCACGATTGCTAGACAAATATTATTAAATACCCTCTCTTCAGGTGGCGTTCAACTTCCTACGACTGAAGTCTTGGTCAGCAGTGTACTTGCCACAAAGGTCGTACCTCTTCACTGCTGTCCTTCTCACAAGGCGTACTGCAAGAGGCCATAATATATTCTTTTCTATTTTCCGCTTATATTTCCTCTATATATGTGAGAAATTCTTCTCTTCTTGTTAAGTATACAGACAGTATATTATTCTGACTGTCCTACCCCAATCCATTATCTCAGATCAATCTACAAGATGACGTGTCAGAAATAGTGGAGTGATCTCAACAAAGAAACCTCCGTATGAACCCCCCATATACAGTGACGTGAATTTCCCCCGTTTGAAAGTCGAAATTATATTAAAATGCCAAATGCTAGTTCCCTTCATTTATCTTAAATGATCGGATGGATCCAAGGTCGTCTATCAAAGACCTTGGTGTTATTTTCAACCGTAACTTCAACTGGTCTGACCACGTCAATAAAGCCAGGAAGCTTACATTTTATCTCATAAGGCGTTTTGTTTTTACTTGCTTTTTTCCACTGGCCTAATGGGTCTCATGTTATCTTCTCCGGTTTATTTGACACGGACCACAAATTTATTTCGCAATTCCTCAAGATTCTTTTGGTATGTGGTCTTTTACCACGGAAACATCTGGTATAACGGGTGGTGGCACACGTCTTCAACTTGTACAACAACCCCGCAGAGCACTTAATTTGATTGCCACCATCTCCCATAACCTGCACTTAGTCAGTGTTTTTCTAATTCATCCAGGCTTTACACACTTTTTAAGGCACGCGCTGAGACTTACAGGCGTTTTATTATTCCGTTTCTCATCAGATTTTACACAAACCATCAACTCGTTGAAGAAAATCTGAGCAAAGTGCTAATCACAATCTATGATAAACACCATTGTATGCGATTGGTTCTGGGTTGCTGTTTATCGTATCACATTCCCCATTGTTTGACACATTGTGGTTATGAGGTTGCTGAGCATCCACCCATCAGAGTGTATTAAACGATTCCCGGACTTTACTCCAGCTTAAAGAAGGATAAGTACATAAGTCTGTGATAATGTTTACTAACAATGTTTTTACATACCCCTGGTACTCTGTTCACGGATCGCCTTATCTAACCCATTCCTTGTATATGTTTGCCTCCATAGAGGTTTGAAGCAAAGCGCCTGGTTTATAAGAAATCAACTTTTATATATCCAATAATGAATCTTTGAGTTTATCATTTTTCAATTATTTTCTTTCTTTCTTTTATTTCTCGCTTCAACTATAACGGTAATGCATAAAAAGAGAAGTTGATTATTCTGACGTCCACATGCAACACGACCATACATTCTTTTGGAGTAGGTGATAGGAAACATGACACAGACTAATAAAATCATGGGGAAAAACCAGTAACATTTTTCATGCCGAGCAATAGCTCAAAGAGAGAAAATGGAAGTTCAGTTTGAAGAATATTTCCCTTCAGGAGGTCTGTTAGTTTCATTCTTTTTGAACAGACCGGTTAAGAAAACGGTTTCACATTTAGTTCAACAGCAAAATGACTTGATAAATGAGGAACTGGTGAAATTCGCTGGCATGTGGCAATTGATTTGCTGTGATATCTTAGTATGAACATGGTTAACTAAATTCACTGATACCTAAGTAGCCGTATCCGTGAAATAAAGCATACAAATATGAATAAGTATTGCTGAAGGATAGACATGTTTTCTTGTGTTATGCCTCGCGAATTCACACGTTCTCAATTTCTAATCGTAGATGGCCGCCAAGCAATGAGTGTCTATATTAGCTAAACAACGGAGGGAAAGCTACCAATGAACGACGAAAGCAACAACTAAAGGAATTGAAGCAAGCTTTTCCCGAGATAAATTTGAAAATAGAAGCCAGCATGTCAACATTGCATGGATTATATCCTGGACGATTTCGCTGTATCTCAACTGGTGCCTACTTCAGAAAAATACAATATTTATATGTCTTGAAGAGATTCTTGCCACTGTGCACTACTAAGGTCTCATTTACATTCCAAGGAAAGGTATATGGACGTATTGATGGCATGCCTATAGGAAGTCTTTTGGAACCGGTACTTGCTGATTCATTCATGGCACACTTGTAATCTCAATTTACTGAAACAAGCTACGTTATGGAGAAGTTATGTTGATGATATTCTCATTATCACGCACAATGTGAAACAGGTCCAGAACATCCTCAAACTCCCCAATCGACTTCATCCGAGCATACGATTCAGCATGGAAACTGAACAGAACAATAGCCTGGGTTTCCTTGACCTAAATATCACCTGAAAGCCAGATGGAACTATGTCACGATCGGTCTATCGTAAAAAAACTTGGGTAGGTCAGTACGTGCACATTGGATATTTTGTACAATTGCATATAAACGTGTTTTTTCATATCCCACCCGATAGAGCCCGTCGAATTGACACTGACGACACGACATAAAACGAGATCAATTTTTTAAGTAACACATTACAAAGGAAGGCCATCCCGAGAAATTTGTTGACAAGCACAGCATACATTTTTAAATTTAAGATGTCCAAATATCAATTTCAGATGTCACAGCACCAATTAAAGTTGTCCAATTATTAAGGTAAAATGTCACAGCATCAACTTAAAATGTCCGAATATCAATGTAAGATGTCATGTTGCTACGTTGATAGTACGATAATCTGAGTGCTCCGCCGTTTCACATTGTCTTGTACGTTTTGTGATGATCTTATTGTCATGTACAGTTCGCTTTCGATATTCTTGTCAATGATCGAGGATGAAGGTTTACGTGGGGTGGGGTGGGATGGGATGGTCTGTTCTCCCCCACTGTTATGTCTGTGATCGTTGATCAAGTGTGCGTCACTGCGGCGAATGATCGAACCCGGTGGTAATTGACCTCTGCGTTCGGGTAAAGAAGCTAATCACGTCAAGATAGATCACTTAGGGCTTTTGTGGTTCGGTTAGTCGATAGATTTGTAGGAGGCCTCAGCTGGTAGTGAATGAATATTTTTAGGTGCAAAATGAACAAAAAGCTATCAAATCACGACAAATGTATAGATCAAGGCAAGGTAAAATGTACAAACTGAATACGATATGAAAGGTTTTAGTCATGAAAGAATAAAGCAGGTGTGAAAGTGTGAAAATACATTAAATGAATAAAGAGGCAGAAAGTAAAGGGTATTATATAGTAATATATGGTAATCACTCCTACGGTCATGGCAGCAGCAATTTTTGCACTTTGTTCTAAGTGATATGACAGTATCTAATGCTCCGTTTGTGCTAAATCCAGTTGTTTCACTATGCTGGAAACATTGTTGAGAAGTTTCAACTGTGATTCATTTGGCGTTGTATTTGAATATTCTGTGTCAGATTGCAATTTGCGATCACGAAGTATAGGTCAATTCAAACACTTCCTGAATTGTCTGTGTATCTGGCGTGGAAAGGCGAATGATCTTTTTCATTGTTTGTTAATAACAACCGGCAGTTGTTAATAACTGCAAGACGCACTGTACAAATGACGACAAAAGTGATTTGGTCTTTGTGAATGCATCATGCTTGAGGTTTCAAGAATCGTGCGAACAAATCAATCGTCTTAATCCACTAAAATAAAAACTTGCCAATTTCGCTGTGTAAAATATCACTGAACTTCTTCTCTTATCTAGCATTCAGCGGAGCCACGGATGCCACTTTGTAACATGTTTTCTGGAATTTTTCATGAATCCTTCAGCAGAGGCAACTGTTCTTCAAACAGAAGAAAATCGCTGCTCAATAGTAAGGTAATAGTGGATAAAATACTTTACCCATCCCAAACTAATACCCCATGGTGTACCCAGTACAGAGTTAATGTCGTTTAAGAGATGAGTCTTATCGCCAACTGTCTCATTCACTAAACTATCAGGATCGAACGCATGCAATCAGTATGTGAAAAGATGCGAAGGGTTGACCAATGAAACAATAGGGATAAGAAAATACGCAATAGAGCTGAGTGGTGAAGGGAAAAGCCGCAGTTGACAGACTGTGACCACTGGTATTGTGGAATGAATGGAATAATAATCCCGGGAATGTCCAAAAAATTTGATTTCTGTTAGCTAGTGAGTAAGTTCGAATTTCATCCTAATATTCAGGTGAAATACTGATAATTCTTTCACTGTATCCATATACAATTGTTAAATATCATGTCAACTTGCCTTTCAATGTCAGCGATACTAAGGCAATCGCAGTCGATTCAAAGGAATCGAAACTATTCGAGGGAATCACAGCCGCCATGAAATTTACTCACTAGAATATTGATGACCTAAATTGAATCCACTCATGCAATTCACGTTTGGGCATAGTGATCGAATTATCGATCCATCTTGACGTGATTAGCTTCTTTACCCGAACGCAGAGGTCAATTACCACCGGGTTCGATCATTCGCCGCAGTGACGCACACTTGATCAACGATCACAGACATAACAGTGGGGGAGAACAGACCATCCCATCCCACCCCACCCCACGTAAACCTTCATCCTCGATCATTGACAAGAATATCGAAAGCGAACTGTACATGACAATAAGATCATCACAAAACGTACAAGACAATGTGAAACGGCGGAGCACTCAGATTATCGTACTATCAACGTAGCAACATGACATCTTACATTGATATTCGGACATTTTAAGTTGATGCTGTGACATTTTACCTTAATAATTGGACAACTTTAATTGGTGCTGTGACATCTGAAATTGAAAANAAAAGGTATAGATTAAAGACTCAAAAGCCCGGTGTTGCGTTAGCGTCTAGAGTGAAAATCACAATTTGTCTTCCTATCAGAGCTGGTGATGGTACTAATCCAATCCATGAACAGGTACGATCCGTTGGCAGCAGGATTTAGTTTACAGTCAAACCCGGGATTGTGAATAGGACAAGCGATATATCCGTCACACCGGCTAAAGAACGTCTACTTAAACGTAATTTATCAATTGCAATGTGCTTGCTGCGACACTTACATACAGGTCTCACCGAAACTGAAGTAACAGATCCCCGTGAAACACTTGTCGGTTCGTATGGGCAACAGCATTTATACTGAAGAAAAATGTTATCAAAACTAATGATAAACATACCTTGGAGAGTCTTTATATCCGTGATTTTCCTGGATCGTTTATACTCAGCAGATGAAATGGTTCAAAATGTAGCGGATACTCCCATTTCGTCAG